>WOXC01006800.1:0-105913 GCA_011680675.1 Gymnobelideus leadbeateri | reverse complement strand
GTCAATGAATTGGACATGCAATTGAAAAAGCTAGAAAAAGAACAAATTGAAAATCCCCAATTTAGTACTAAATTAGAAATATTGAAAACCAAAGGTGAGATTAATAAAATTGAAATTAAGAAAACCATTGAATTAATAAATAAAACTAAGAGCTGGTTTTATGAAAAAATCAACAAAATTGATAGACCCTTAGTCAATATGATAAAAAAAAAGAAAGAAGAAAACCAAATTATGAGTATCAAAAATAAAAAGGGTGAATCTACCTCCAATGAAGAGGAAATCAAAAAAATAATGAGGAATTATTTTTCCCAATTGTATGCACATAAATATGACAATCTTAGTGAAATGGATGAATATTTACAAAATCACAAGTTGCCCAGATTAACTGAAGAGGAAGTGAATTACCTAAATAACCCCATCTCAGAAAAAGAAATCAAACAAGCCATCAAAGAACTCCCTAGGAAAAAATCTCCAGGGCCAGATGGGTTTACTAGTGAATTCTATCAAACATTTAAAGAACAATTGATTCCAATACTCTACAAACTATTTGGGAAAATTAGTGAAGAAGGAGTCCTACCAAACTCTTTCTATGACACAAATATGGTACTGATTCCTAAATCAGGAAGAGATAAAACAGAGAAAGAAAATTATAGACCAATTTCCCTCATGAATTTAGATGCAAAAATTCTAAATAAAATATTAGCCAAAAGACTCCAACAACTTATCACAAAAATAATACACTCTGATCAGGTAGGATTCATTCCAGGAATGCAAGGATGGTTTAATATTAGGAAAACCATCAGTATAATTGAGCACATCAACAATAAAACTAGCAGAAACCACATGATCATCTCAATAGATGTAGAAAAGGCTTTTGACAAAGTACAACACCCATTCCTATTAAAAACACTAGAAAGTATAGGAATAAATGGAGCCTTCCTCAAAATAGTTGATAGCATCTATTTAAAACCATCAGCAAGTATTATATGCAATGGGGATAAACTAGAAGCCTTTCCAGTAAGATCAGGAGTGAAACAAGGGTGTCCACTATCACCCCTCTTATTCAATCTGGTACTAGAAACACTAGCAGTAGCAATTAGAGAAGAAAAAGAAATCAAAGGAATCAAATTAGGTAAAGAAGTGACCAAGCTATCACTCTTTGCAGATGATATGATGATATACTTAGAGAATCCTAGAGAATCAAGTAAAAAACTACTAGAGACAATAAATAAATTTGGCAAAGTTGCAGGATATAAAATAAACCCACATAAATCCTCAGCATTCCTATACATCTCTAATGAAACTCAACAGCAAGAGATAGAAAGAGAAATCCCATTTAAAGTCACTGTAGACATTATAAAATATTTGGGAATCTACTTGCCAAAACAAACCCAGAATCTATATGATCACAACTACAAAACACTTCTCACACAAATAAAAGCAGATCTAAATAGTTGGAAAAATATCAATTGCTCGTGGCTGGGTCGAGCTAATATAATAAAAATGACAATTTTACCCAAACTAAACTATATATTTAGTGCCATACCAATCAATTTACCAAAAAACTACTTTCTAGAGTTAGACAAAATAATAACAAAATTTATTTGGAAAAACAAACGGTCTAGAATATCAAGGGAATTAATGAAAAGAAACGCTAGGGAAGGTGGACTAGCTATGCCAGATCTTAATCTGTATTATACAGCAGCAGTCATCAAAACTGCTTGGTACTGGCAGAGGTGTAGAGTAGTGGATCAATGGAATAGATTAGGTGCAGGAGACCCAGCAGCTAATGAATATAGCAATCTATTGTTCGATAAACCCAAAGACCCCAGTTTTTGGGATAAGAATGCACTATTTGACAAAAACTGCTGGGAAAACTGGAATACAGTATGGCAGAAACTGGGCATAGACCATTATCTAACACCATATACCAAAATCAAGTCCAAATGGGTGCATGATCTAGGTGTAAAGGATGATACTGTAAGCAATTTGGGAAAGCAAGGAATAGTTTACCTGACAGATCTGTGGAGAGGGGAAGACTTTAGGACCAAACAAGAATTAGAGAGCATTATAAAATGCAAAATGGATAATTTTGATTACATTAAATTGAAAAGCTTCTGTACAAACAAAGCCAATGTAACCAAGATCAAGAGGGAGGTGGGAAATTGGGAAAGAATTTTTACAACTTGTGTCTCTGATAAAGGACTCATCTCTAAAATTTATAGAGAATTGAGCCAAATCTATATGAATACAAGTCATTCCCCAATTGATAAGTGGTCAAAGGATATGAACAGGAAATTTTCAGAGAAAGAAATTAAAGATATCTATAAGCATATGAAGAAATGCTCTAAATCACTATTAATTAGAGAAATGCAAATCAAAACAACTCTGAGATACCACATCCCTCCAGTCAGATTGGCTAAGATGATAAAACAAGAAAGTGACAAATGCTGGAGAGGATGTGGACAAATTGGAACACTAATACATTGCTGGTGGAGTTGTGAACTTATCCAACCATTCTGGAGAGCAATCTGGAATTATGCCCAAAGGATTATAAATAATTTCATACCCTTTGACCCAGCTATACCACTTCTAGGGTTATATCCCAAAGAGATCATAGAAGTGGGAGGAAGACCCATATGTACAAAAATATTTTTAGCAGCCCTTTTTGTGGTTGCAAAGAATTGGAAACTGAAGGGGTGCCCACCAATTGGGGAATGGCTAAACAAGTTGTGGTATATGAATGTAATGGAATATTATTGTGCTATAAGAAATGAAGAGATGATGGATTTCATAATTACCTGGAGAGACTTATACAAACTGATGCTGAGCGAGAAAAGTAGAATCAGAAGAAATCTGTATACAATCACAGACATACCATATCTGTGATGACCAACTATGACAGACTGGACTCTTTTCAGCAATGCAGTGATATAAGTTAATCCCGAAAGACTCAAGAAAGTGACAAATGCGCCATCCAGAGATATAACTAGAAAGAACTGAACCTGAATCCCGATGGAAGCAAACTAAATGATCTTGTTCTTTTCATTGTTTGGTTTTATTTCTTCCTTACCATCTTTCATCCCACCTAGTACAATACGCCTTTGTAATTGGAATAATGTCTAATATGAATGCATTTGCATATCATATACTGGACTATATGCTGTCGTGTGGGGAGGGGGGAGGGAAGTAAAGGAAATTTGAAAATCAAGTAACTATGGAATTGAAACTTGTTAACTGAAACTAAACATAAATTAATTAAAAAAAATAAAAGGGAAACCAATTTAAAAAAAAATCACCTCTTGCCTGAACTATTGCAATAGCCTTTGAATTAGTCTTCTTGCCTCAAAAATCTCTCCTAATTACAATCTATCCTCCACTCTACTGCCAAAGTGATTTTCCTAAAGCTTAAGCCTGACAATGTTACATTACACTCCCTCTCCCTGAAACACACACACACACACACACACACACACACACACACACACACACTCCCTCTCTCTGAATAAACTTCAGTGTCTCTCATATTATCTACAACCCTTCATAACTTTCCCTAGCCACCTTGCTGCTCCTCAAAAAAAGACATTCCATCTTCTAACTCCAAGTGTTTCCAGTGATTGTTCCCTGTGCCTGAAATTCTCTCCCTATTCATCCTCACTTCCTGGCTCCCAGCAAAAATCTATTCTTTAACAAGAAGCCTTCCCTGAGAGTGTTTATCTCAAATTTCTCCTGTATATTGTTTGTACATAGTTGTTTGCATATCATCTTCCCTATTAGACTGTGAATTCCTTGAAAGTAAGAACTATCTTTTGCCTTTCTTTATATTACCAGTGCATTAATACTGTTCTGGCACATAGTATAAGCACTTAATAAATGTTTACTGACTGACTACCATTGCATTTTTGCAACCTATTCAGCAAGTTATATTCTTTTTTCTTTTCTTTTTTTTTTTTTAAAGCAATTGGGGTTAAGTAACTTGCCCAAGGTTACAGGGCCAGTTATTTTTGTGTGGGTGTTAAGTATGAAGCCAGAACCAATCCCGGGTCTCCCGATTCCAGGCTAGCGCTCTTACTCACTATGCCATCTAGCCGCCCCAAAATCTTAATTTTTTTTTTCTTTGGAGGGAAGTTGGGGTTAAATGACTTGCCCAAAATCACACAGCTAGTAATTGTTTCAAGTGTCTGAGGCCACATTTGAACTCAGGTCCTCTTGACTCCAGGACCAGTGCTCTATTCACTGCAACACCTAGCCACCCCTGCAAGTTACATTCTTATAAGGTTAACTTTGCCCAGAAATATGAAGTGACTAGTCCAGAATCACATAGGCAGTAGGTGTCAGAGGCTAGACTTGAAACCAGGTCTTTCTTACTCCTAAGTCAATTCTTTATACATTATGCCATACCAACCTGCTCTACCTCCTTTTATAAGAATCTTGAATCAACACTCTTTTATACATTTTGTGTGTAAAGTATTTGAGGGCCTGAGTCATACTGTTGGCTTTTTTGGATGATGTCTTCTGTGAATTTGCTTTTGATTGCTTTTCTACCTCCTCCCTATGGTATCTAGCTTAGCTAAAAGCAAGAGATACATCAGCAGTCTTTTTCCTCTTCCTCTTTTTACATTTAAGTTCTTTTGAATAGACTTACAAGGCTCCATAAAAATACACTGTTAAAAGGCATCCCTGGCAGGTAGACTGCCACTGTTACGTTTTAAAGCCCAGGGTTCAGAAACCCAGTCACCTTCTGGAACGCCATCTAAAACACCTGCTATTTGTGCACTCACTAAATCTGCTTTCCTCTCTAAGCCCTCTTAGAGGAAGACCTGCAGACAGGATTTCATTTAAGCCCTGAGCCATTATTGTCTCGTCTTATAGCTAAAGAAACTGAGACTCAGACAAGCTCTATGACCAGGGAGGATCCATACTCTCTAGGGATTTTTTTTCCAGATCTTATCATTTCTGCTTATGGGAACCACCAGAAGTGTGCAGTAGCAAATATCTGGCTTGACAAGACTTCAAGATTCTTAGTCACATCTAAGAGACTTGCTTTAGGAATCAGTCAAAAACCAACATTTATTTAATGCTTACTATGTCAGGAACTGTGGCACTGTGCTAAGTGCTAGAGATACAAAAAGAGGCAAAAAGTAACAGTCCCTGCCCCTGGGGAGTTTGCAGTTTAATTAGGAAGACAACATGTAAACAAATATTTACAAAGCAAGTTATATACAGGTAAATAAGATGATGATCCCCCATCTGATTACAAAGAAAAAACAGTTTCTGCTCTCAAGTAGCTCATATTCTAGTAGGGGAAATAAATAAATGATTTTTCAGCTACAAAGACATTTGGAAAAGTCTAGTGATGTTTAAGATGCAATAGCAAGGCAGATAGTAACAAATTGTCTTTGGTTTCATTTCCAATAATAAAACCATATCATTTCTGATGTTCAACCATTTGACAGTATTAAGGCATATTGGGTGATAATAAGTAGTTGAGCAGTGGCAAGTCCTTCTTCCACAAGGGTCACTTGCAAGGGCTGAGGAAAAAGCAGTGTCAATGGCCATGGGAGGTGGAAGGAGAGTGTCTTGCTTTTCCCAGAGGTCTAGGGCATAAGGTTCTGAATTGTTTCTACTGGGATCTGAGGGGAGGTTTATGTTTCACTCACTTAACAAGTACTACTTCTTAAAGGATAAACAGCTGTTTCCTCATCCCAGGGTTAATCTCCCTACACATCAGGGAGGGTCTTGTGTCTGTTATTTAGCTCCAAGCATTCACTGGTCCTTGTTCTCTTTGTCTCCTCTCATCTCACTCATCTACCTTCCAGCTTCCTGAGTGAAACCTTTTTTCCTTCTTTATTTTACAATGTAGCCTTTCTCTCATTTTTTTTTAAAGGAACACTTAATTCTCTCCTTGATAACTCAGAAAGTGGAAAAGCATTCATCAAGTCCCTTTACCTTTTTGTCTATTAGGAAAAATTCATCTGTACTCTAATAACAATCACTTGGCCAGGGAAGAAATACAAACATTTCATACTTTATGTAGGTGATGGCAAATTTCTTTCTGTTTTTATTCTTATTAGAAATAAGCAAATTTCAACTTGGGCCAATGAAAATTTTTTAAAAATTTTACAGATTTCTAGACTACTATATTCAGATGAATGCTGTGAGCTTAGCATATGAGGATTTCATCAACATATTATAAAAAAAATAAACCATTAATGGTATCCTTTAGGACAAGACAGAGAAATCTTCAATGTAGTTACGTAGATTGAACAAGGCCTATACTATAGTAGGGTTGTGTGGCAGTGTCCTGACTTTAGAGTCAAAAGACCTGGCTTCAAACCTCCTTAGGCTAGGGGCTATTTAACACCTGAGACTTTACCTCTCCAAGCCTCTATTTTCTCATCTGTAAAATAAGGGGCTTCAAAGATGGCAGCAACTCAAGTAAAAATTTATTACTGAACAAAATTCTTAGAAAAACTTTTGGAAAACAGTCTGTCAGAAATTAGATACAGATCAATATCTCACAACATATATCAAGATATGCTCCAAATAAATATGATTTAGACATAAAGGGTAAGACCTAGACATAAAACAATCGAAGAAGCTACCTTTCAAAATTATGTAAAGCAGAATTCAGGACCAAACAAGGGACAGATAAAAGATAAAATGAGTAACTCAGTATAAAAATTATATTTTTACACAAATAAAAGTGATAGTGTTAAAATTAGAAGGGAAACATTTTACTAGAGAAAAAATCCTTGCAGCATGTTTCTCTAATAAAGGTCTTGTTTCCAAGATACACAGGGAACCGAATCAAATTTATAACAATAGCAACCAGCCCCACATAGAGAAATGGTTAAAGGATATGTAGAGGCAGTTTTCAAAGAAGAAATACAAACTACCAAGAACTATGTAAAAAAAATGTACCAAATCACTAATAATAATTACAGAAATGCAAATCAAAGAAGCTCTGAGGTTTCAGCTAAAACCAATTAAACTGGTAGGGAAGACAAAAGGGAAAATAAATGTTGAAGGGTCTGTAGCGGGGAAAAGGCACAATAATGCACTGTTAGGAAGGTTGTGAAATGATATATAGCTGTTAAATGAAATTTGGAACTATAGTTTCCAAATCACTAAACTCTGTAAACCCTTTGACTGAATGACAGTACTACTAGGACTATACCCTAAAGAAATCAAAGAAAAAAGGAAAGGACCAACAGTGGACAAAAATATTTATAGAGGCAAAGAACTACAAATTAGCAGTCTGGTGTACAAATTTGTTATATGAATGTAACAGAATATTGCTCTATCATAAGAAATGAGGAAGGGGAGAGTTCAGAGAAACTTGGGAGGTTTTCTATGAATTGATGGAGAATGAAGTGAGCGGACCCTGGAAAATAATTTATACACTAAGAATGGCCCTGTAAAAACAAACAACTCAATGAACAAGAACAGATCCAGAGGATCAGCAGCAAAAAAGGCTACCCACCTGACAGAGGGGTAATGAATTTAAGATGCAGAATGAGACAAATATTTTAGGACACTGCCAAAGGCAGGAATCTGTTTTGTTTGAATGTGTATATTTGTAACAAGGGCTTTGTAGTAGCAGCTAGGTGGCACAGTGAATAGAGCACCGGCCCTAGAGTTGGGAGGACCTGAGTTCAAATTCGGCCTCAGACACTTAACACTTACTCACTGTGGGACCTTAAGCAAGTCACTTAACCCGAACTGTCCTCCCCTCTCCAAAAAGTAAAAAAAAACAAAAACAAAAAACCAAGGGCTTTGTTTTTCTTCTGTTCAATTCAGGGGTAGAATGGGAAGGAGATAGGAAGAGGGTTCTGGCTCCAAGAAAAAAATAAGAAAATGGAAGGTGAGGAAGAATTCCAAACAAACAGGGTATCTCAATTGCTATGTTTTCCTCAATGAAGCTACTCCCTACAGTATTTAACTCTGGAGACACATAACCAGTCTTCTCTATTACTGAGTCTTTTGGCTTAAAAAGCCCTTTTCATTAGATTTGCAAGATACCCAACAAATACATTCCTTTAAGGGACTATATATTTCCATACAAATCAATACTATGACACGGCAGCCAAAAAATATAATATGATCTTTAGGTTTCATTAACAGAAACACAGTACCCAAAATGAGAAGTTAAATTCCTCCTGTAATTTCTACCAATTAGCTCAACTCTGAATACCACACCTTAGGGAAGACACTGAAAAGGTTGAGTTTATCCACAGAAGGATGGTCAGGATAGTGATATCTGAAACTTTACCATGTCAATTGACGAAGATGAAGATGTTCCGTTTAGGTAAGTCTTAGAGCAGGGTCCTTATGCTTTTTGTATGTCATGAACCTCTTATCTAGTATCTAGTTTCTAATATCTAAAAACACCTTATTTTTTTCCTCTATCCAAGTTCACAAACTCCCCATGAAATCTATCCATATGTGGCTAGGTGGATAATAGAGAAGAACCCCTGTCCTAGAGTGACACATGATATAGCTATCTAAGAAGGGTTACACTTGTTTTGTTTGGCCTCAGAGGGCAAAACTAGAACAATGGGTTGAAGTTGAAGATTTCATCTCCATATAAGGAAAAACTTACAAACTATGTTATCTAAGAATGAAATGAGCTACTACTACAGCCTCCCACTGTTGTAGTTCTAAGACTAAATAAACACTTCTTACAATAATATAGAGGAGACTTTTTGCTTAAATACAAATTCAGCTAGATGGGTTCTAAGGTCCCTTCCACCCCTGGATTTATAATAAGAAAAACAAGGTAGGGAAATCAACATGTTACTATTCAATTGTAACTACATTCAGCTTCTTAAAGAGTCTATGAGTCAGGAGAAAGAAAAAATAATAGCTGATTAAAAAGAAAAGGAAAATGAGGAATTATGGTCAAAAGAAAAAACTATCAACTCTCCAAACTGTTAAAAGCACATTATTTCATCTTAATGGTGACCTGCCTATATGTGTGTATGTGTGTGTATTCATAGTAATATTCTTTGTAGTAGCAAAAAAATGAAAATAAAGTGGATAACTATCAAATGGAAAATGGCTGAAAAATTGTGCTGAAAGACAAATTATTAGTCTACATCATTGATGAAGAGCAAAATAAGCATATTTTTACAAAGATAAAACATAACTGTTACAACAATGTAAATAAAAAATAAGTGAAAGTAAACTATACATTCTGAATAACTGAAAAACCAAATATGAGAACAGATAATGAAATATATCTCTTGCTTCATGGCAGAGAGGCAAGGGACTACTAGAAGCAAAATGTAAGATAGAGAGACAGGTGGATAGATGGATGAATGGAAAGACAGAGTCACTGTATGAGATGTTTTTGTTTGACTGACTCTCTTTGTTACAAAGAGTTTAAATTGGAGTTAGAAAGTGTCCAAAAAATATAAACATAAAAGCATCAATGAAATGTTTATTCCCCAAATGGAGGCCCTAAAAAACTAACAGAACTTAAAAAACTAATCAAATAGAGTTCCTTAGCTCAAGTTCAGATGGATTTCCAGATCAAATTCTATAGTGTTTTATTAAAGAAAGAGGCAACATGACATAGTGAATAGAGTGCTAGACTTGGAAGTCAAGGAGAGCTGAGTTCAAATCCTGTTATTTGACATTTACTAGCTGGGAGACCCTGGGCAAATCACTTGACATTTGTGTGCCTTGGCAACATCCTATGACTTATCACAAACTGGTCCTGATTTTCATTGGTGGATGAAATTGTGCCACCAGGAGTCAATTCAGTCATTTTTCTTGCAAAATTCCAAACTGAAATCCAGAATGACTAGATCTACATCTCTACCCACAATTCATTGGAGTGCAATGCTACTATGTCCATCTTCTCACAGCTCCTCCACCAGATTAAACTGAAAATTTCTACCTTTATTAATGCACTCTATTCCTGACTAAAAAATAGCATCTCTTTTCCTACTTCAGGTTTTAAAAACACTGCTTCTAACTTTTGTCACTTTTGCCAAATTTACATAGTATGAGATGAAACCAGTTGCTTTATCTTGCATTTCTATTAGTGATTTGGATCATGTTTTCATTCAGTCTTTTATAATGTGAAGGTTTGTTTTGTTTTTTACAACTACTTACTTGTTCATGTTGATTGAGGAATGGATTTTGATGTTATACACGTGGGTTAATTCCCTGTTAATTCAGGATATCAGACTTATCTGTGTGATATTCAGTACAAATATTTTTTCCTACTCTACCATTTCTCTTCTTAGTGGATTTTACTTGGGTAAAAGCTTTTTAATCATAATGTATTCAAAACTTTCATTTCTTTTTCTGACAGAGACAGACTGCTAAAGTAGGGAAATTCCATAAACAAAATACATCTCTCGTTCACTTAGGCATCTAAGTTTTTTATGGTATCCTTTTGGACAAAATGGAAAGATTTGACCATGGAGATGAAATCATTAGGTGAAACCAGAACTAATAAAAGGCTGGATCCAAGGAACACTCATAAAAGATTGGTCCATGTCAATTTGGAAGGATGTTTCTGATAGAGGACCTCAGAGATCTATCCTTGATCCTCTTCCATTTAACAGTTTTTATCAACCATTTGTGTGAACACCTGACATGCATTATCAAATCTACAGATGACACAAATTTGGGAGAGAGAACTAACATACAAGATGACAGAGTCAGGATCCAAAAATCAACAGCTTAGAATGGGAATCAAAATCTAATGGAGACAAATATAGGGTTTTATACTTGATTTCAAGGCACCAACTTTGTAAGTGTGGCACTGAGTAGTGCTTGGCTAGACTGTTTAAGTGAAAAAGACTTTGTTTTCTGTTTGTTTGTTTTTTAAAGTAGAGGGCAAGAGCAACAGAAGTCAATAATGTGACACTGCAGCAGGCAAAAAAAAAAAAAATGAACATAACCCCTTGGGATACATCAAGAGACGCACAGTAGTATGCTACTGCTACTGCTACAATGTACTAATAATAATAGCTGACATTTATATAGTGCTTTAAAGTTTGCAAAGCACTTTTGATACATTATCTCATTTTGATACTCACAACAACTTTGTAAGGCAAGTGATATTATTATCCACATTTCACATATGAAGAAAATGACACTAGGAGAGATTAAGTGCCAAGTCTTCCTGACACCAAGTCCAGAGCTCTAGTAGTACAGCATACTACCTGTGATTACTACAATAAAGCTGCTGTTTATTAGTCTCATTAGTCTTCTAAGACTCTTGAGTATTTCAAAATAGTAAAGCTTTGTTTAATTGGGATGAAATTTAAATTTTCTTCCTTTAATACATTCTATTCCTGACTAGTAAATAGATTCTCTTGTGCTTATTTCCAGCTTCTATAGAAGTAAGGTCATATTTTGATTGTTCAGTTCTTCTCTGAACTTTTTCCTATTTTCTCTCCTTTAAGGCACAGTCCTTAAAAGAAGTTATGATATAGTGAATAAAGCCAGCCATAAAGCCAGGACCTGCCCTTTAATACATAATTTCTGGTAACCTCCCTCAACAAATTATTTAACTTGAGCTCTAGGCAACTCTCAAAAGACTTTAAATTACAGCAAAGCTTCAGAAAGATTTGTTCTGTAAGAGGGAGTTTCCTCTCCTGGGAATTATTTATATTATTGAAATTACAGGACCAGTATCTTTCTAGATTTGGTCATCATATACCAGCTTTCCACTTCCTCATACTTTATCACACATATCTATAAAATACTTATGAAAAAATAATAGATAAATACAACTTATACCATATATTAGAACTGTTAAGGGATATCTGGAGGATTTGATTCCTCTGTGGTTACTTTGGCTGGTACTTCCATACTCGATGTGCTTATGTTTAATGTAATTCAAAAGTTCACTTGTTGTTAAATGACAAATCTCTAAAAAGGCTTCTTCAAAGATTATTTCTAAGGACACATTAACTTGTATGAACTTGTATTTCCAATTGTTTGACTCAAGAGCACCAAGGTGCCAAAGAGATAGTAGGGAATAACAGAAAAAATACTAGCCTAACTTGTAGTCAGAGGACTTCAGCTTTAAATGCAACATCTTTTATTTATCTAGATGACCTTGGGCAAGTCACTTCAACTCTCTCTGGGTTTCAGATTCTTCTTCTATAAAAAGGGGAAGAGAGAGAAATGTTTGGCTGAGTTCTTTTTAAGGTCCCTCTAACTATCATTTTATTTTATTCACTTAAAATTACTCTAAAGGAAATTTAGAAGTTAGTAGAAATCAAATATGTGATTTTCTAGCAACCACCACAAAACTCCTATTTTTGATCCTTATTGTGGCTTGGGGATGACCCTAGGTCTTGTTTTCAAAGGCTTTATCAGCAAAACACAAACTATGGTAGGAAAAGGCCTAGAAATATACTATATATTCATTGTCCAAGGACAAATTTACCTACATAGAAAATCTCATCATCAGAAGACTGGACTCTCACTTAAAATGTGGCCAATAAAAACAGACAAAAAGGGAAATGGCCCTAGATCTTCTGGAGCTCTCCCTACTTGATAAAATGAATAAGAAATAACTAGAGGATTCTAAAATTCTAAATAGTTCTTTTAAAATTTAAAAATGGGTACTCTTAATGTATGGTCTTTGCTCAAGTGTATCCACTATTAGAAGAGTTATATCCATATTAACATTCTTACTATTAATGAAAGTGGAAGAAAAAGTAGGTACAGCTAATCAGAAGGTCAACCCAAAAGTTCTCCTCAGAGGAAGAAATAAAGGAAATCAATAATTATTTCATGTTGTTCACAAAGATCTTAAATAAACCTACTACTGTAAAGAGAATTAAAAGTAGTTTTAAAAGAGAATTATGTGCCGATATTTACTGCAGAAGAAGAAAAATGGAAGTTCAAAGGGAGAAAGATAAAAAATATTTAAAGGGAAGACATCCCAATATGCAATATAAAACATTAGGATCTCACACATATAATTCCAAAGTTATAAAGCACAAAGCCCTACTGCAAACTTTTTACAGGAATAAACAAGGCTGTACTGTACTTTTATTCAAATATGAATCTGACATTCTGGGAATTTAAATTCCATAGTCCTTGATAAATACCTAATGACATTATCTCTCTAATGGTATTCAAACTGAGTTTTCTGTGGCTCAAGACAAAGGTGTGAGGGTGTAACTTTTTTGTGGCCTTTTCCACTGGCCAAGAAGAGGAGAAAGGTCAGCACTATCTGAAGTGAGGCAAATTACAAAATGAACCATTACACACTAAATGCAAAACACAGGAGAGCATCAAAAGATCAGAATGCCAGAGGCCATTAAAATGTTCTATTTTTACTAACTATCCTCTTTTAAGGCAAAGCTCAGGTTTAAGGCACAGCTCAGGTAAAGGGAGAAGGCAGGGAGGAGGAAGTGAGGGCTGAGTGTGTGTGTCTATACACACACTGTTATCTCCTTCCAATCTGAGATAAAATGGTTTAAATAATTATTTCTGTCTTTGTATAGTCAGTTTCTAGCACATTTTCCAATTTTATATTTACTCCCTCTATTTATCATATCTATAACAGTACCCATGAAATGTCAAAGAAATAAACTAAACCTGTTACCTGAAAGAATAACATGAATTTATCTTCAATATTTTTAAAAATCCACTTTCTGAATTTATTTCTCAATACAAAAATTTACTCAAAAGTTAAGACAGATTAAAGAAAGACATACCAGGCACTAATTTTTCAGGAAGGGATGGTTGTGGATGTGAGGGGATCTAATAGAGGAGGCTAACCAACTTCTTTAACTTTTTGTTAAGTGGCTCTGCATGAGTTGTCTTTCCCACTCCTAAACTCAAGATGATGGAGACAGGAGAAAGGAGCACTGAATTTTTTAATGTTTGAGATGGCAAAGGAAGTTGAAAGGTAAATTCTACTTTGTAGACCATAACTTCGGATTCCTTTATATAGCATGATTATTATTCAAATAGAGGTAAAGATTACTGTATCATATAAGATTATAGGTTGTTGGAACTTTATCAACCAGTTCATCCACAAGAATATGAAAACAACTTATATGCAAAACTTTTTGCAGCTGATTCACTATGCTAATATTTTATTCCTATGTTCTTAAGGAAAAAAACAATCTCAGCTGCTGGGATCCAATTTCTACTGTTCAAATACTATACATTAAAACAAATTAGGCAACTGAGACCACTACAAATTCATATTATTTAATCTTAAATTCTCTTTTTGCTTCCTACCCTACCCCCACACCATTCCAAACTGCCCTTCTCTTTCAGGTTCACACCTTATTATTTCAGCATTTGACACAATCTCCTATTTTACCAAGAACTCTGAGGCCATCCATGGCACTCTCCCTTATCCCTTAATATTCCATACCTCTAATACCCTTTACCTTTTCACCTATCCCCTTCTCCTTTGCTCTACAGAAGAAATAATTCCTAAATCCCATTTCTTCAGGAAATCAGTCCCATTTTTCCTTGTCATTTTCTCCCTATCCACTGCCTCCTTAGCGCTAACTAATCTTCCCCATCCTCAAAAAAATTTAATTGATGTGACCATCTCCTGAAACTTTTCTTCCTTTTCACTGCCAAACTCCTAATAAGAATCTCCATACTTGATGTCTCTACTTACCCACCATTAACACATTTAGAATCTAGTTTCTGATTTTAGTACTCCATTGGAAATACTCTTTCAAAGAAGGGTAACCAGTGATTTCTCAACTGATAAATCTGAGGGCCTTTTCTAAGTAGTCATCCTCCTTGGTCGCTTTACTCTTTATAACAAGGTTACCCTTCCTAAAAAACATTTTCCTTTCTTGGCTTCTATGACACCAATCCCTACTGGTCCTTCTATCTGTTCCACTTGCTCTTTCTCATTCTCCCCTTTTAGGTGATCATGTATCAAGGTTCTGTCCTGGGCCCTCTTCTCTTCTTTCTTTACATACTTTCCCTTAGTGATTTCAATCACTCCTATGGATCCAAATTATTTTCTCTATGAAGATAACTTACACACCCACATATCTAGTTCCAATCTCTTTCCTGAACTGTCAGTTGTCTGCTAGATAACCATCTCAATCTGGATAATCCATCAAATTCCAATTCAACATGTCCAAAAAACCCTCATTATCTTACTCCTCCTCTCCAAAATTCTCCATCTCTATTGAAGCCACCACCATCCTTCTTGTCACCCAGGTTTGTAACTTGGAAGCCAACTAACTCTTTCCTTTTTCTCAACCCTCTAATCAGTTGCCAAGTTTTGTCAATTCAATTTCTATTAATATCTTTCACATCACTTTCCATTCATTTACCCATAGTCTTAGTTTCCCTCTCACCTGGACTCTTGTAATAGCCTCCTACTTGGTTTCCTTGTTGCTAATCTATACTCTTTACATCTATCCTCTCAGTTGCCAAAATAATCTTAAATCACAAGAATGACCATGTCATCCCCCCATTAAAAAACCTTCTCCAAGAGGTTTATATCTAGAAGAAAACCTTTATAGAACTTCCACAATCTTCTTCTAATTCACCTTTATAATTTTATTTCCTATTACTCCCCTTCACATAACTCTATATTCCAGCCAAATTATTCCTAAATTTTGCACTTAATCTCCCACAGTCACAGAAGCAATATTCCTTGCCTGGAATGTGCATCTTCCTAATCCTCAACTTCTAGAAATCTTATATTTCTTTAAGGCACAGCTCTAGTGTTACCATCTCCACCTTCAAGCTTTTACTCAGCCTTCCAAATCCCTCCTTAAGTTACCCTGATTTATAGACAGAAATCTTCCAACATAATGTAAGCACTCAACATGATACCATGCACTCAGTTGGCAGCTGATAAATGTTGAGTCAATTTAAACAGCTCTTTTCAAAGCTGATAAAAGAATTTACGCCAGAGGTACAACAATGTGAAAATTAACTGCAATAATTCAATGTTATAGAAAGAACACAGAACTGTCAGTAAGGAAACCAAGATTCTGGTCCTATTCATATAAGTCATATGATGACCACTGGGGGCAAAAGATGTAACCTCTCTGTCTCAGTTTTCTCATCTGTAAAATAGGGTCAAGATAGTGGATCGACATGTTTCCTTCTACATCTATTACATAATGATCCTACTTCAGAGATCAGAAATCAGAGTTCTGTAACAGTTTAAAAGGCTAAAACAATTTTATGTGGGAGGAAACGGAGAAGGTAGAGGAGAAAAGATGAATTTTAAGCAAATTTTTAAAGAAGAGAAAGTAAATTTTGTGGCCTGGAAAATATATTAGTAAATTCCCAGTGTTTTTTTAGAGTACATGCTTAATGACTATTATTTATATTGCACCTAAGACCTTTCCTTAGGACCACAGATAACACCTGTAAAGTATTTCTTTTTACTTTATATAGATTTTATTAATCATCTTTAAGGAAAAATTCTGAAGTAATGGCTAGAAACTATAATCTATAATTTAAAAATACTTTGTGTGATATCTATCCAGGCTTAGAAAATAGTTTATGTCTAGCATACTCCTAAACTCTTCATTCTTACCTTCCATTTAATAACTACAGTACAAACTGTTAACAACTCAAAAAGGAACAAAAATCTTCATGAAATACCATTTAGTCATTTTTTAAAAAGAGAACCTCTTACCTGAGCATGAAAATTGGACATAGTCGTTGTCTCTATATCTTTCTTTCCTAATATCTCCATTTTCACTGGTGAATTGGGAAAATTAAATGAAAAGTAGTCTAGAAAGTCAGGTAAATATGTAGCTGCCCCATGAACAATACCCATTACATAGTAAGCTGCAGAGTTTTCATTTTCACTAAAAACCAGACCCACAAATTCTTCTGCAAACCTCTCCATCTCCACAGGAGACAAATGGGAGAGTTCATTGCTGTAGGCATGGAGAACTGATGCACCTCCATTAGGCTGGTGCTCAATATGAATGAGCTGTTTGAACTCCAACGTGTCCAACCTTTTCATTTTATTCTGAACTCGAGGCTCCTTTAATGAGACAAATGGAAACTCACTGTTCTCTGGTATCTTAGATTCACACTCCTTCCTGGTATCCAAATTCTTTCCAATAGAATCCTTAAGATGATCATCTATGATGCCTTTGGTGTCTCGATCTTCAACATCAGAAAGCAATCCTGAGCAGATGGTTTGAATTGATTTGCTATACATTTTTGGACGCTTCCTTTTTTCACTTTCTTTGTGTTTCTTTTTCTTTTTCTTCTTTACTTTTTTAATTTGTAAGTCTTCTGCATTTGTTTTTGGTTTGTCCTTCCCACCTGTTGGGAAAAATTTGTTTTGAAACTCCTTATTTTAACTACTAAAATCCCACACCTTAGGTAAAGCATTTTAATAAAAAAAGACAAGTTTACCTTCATTTTACTTTATATTGGGAATTAATTTTACATAGCACTGAAAGCTTAATATACAGAGTATCCCAAAAGGCTTAGTGCCATTTTAAGCACACCAAGTACACTAAGACTTTTCGGATATATAAAAAGTTTAAATATCACACTTTAGGTCAAAAATATAAAAACACTGATAAGAATCAAAAGAATGGAACAATCCACCATTAAGCACAGGGGGAAAAACTTAACACCAATGCTGTATAGAAAGGCACCCATTATTGAGAGTTAGAAAACTGTCCTGAGACTCATGCCCCATCCCCACCCTACCAACTACAACTAGCAGAGTAACATAACATGAAAATGTCTATTTGTAAAACCAGCAAAAATAGCAAGAAAAGGTGATTTGTAAGCTACTTGATTTCCCTCTTTCTCTGTCAGAACTAATTTTGCCTCTATACAGACTCTTTGGGGTTTCTTACTGTAAGTCTTCTAAGTTCCAAGAAGGAACCAATGAAAAAGACATAGCAGCAATATAATTTACAAAGTCATTAATATTTTCTCAAGAAACCGAGCCCTCAAAGATGTAAGCAAAAGTAACAGAACTCCAATGTCTCCATGACTTTTGTTCATTTTCACTGAAGAGACAAGATATAGAGGCAGAAGAATAAAGCTATATTAATGAAACGACACAGACCGAAAGGTCATCTAGCACAGTAAATAAGAGGGCTGGCTCTGAAGTCAAGAAGAGCAGTGTTCAAATTCTGCATCTGAGACAAACTGACTCCATGTGAACACAGGATAAACAACTTTACCTATTATTGCCCCAGACAACTTTTAGGTGCTTCAGCAGCCTAAGAGAAGTTTACTGACTCCTAACCCGATACCACCAAAACTCCAAATCAAAAATACATGGTTAAAAGAAAGCATGGACCAAACAAGGTAGAAACAAAAAAGGAAGAAATCATGAATTATGGTATGTAGGCAAAACAGATTTATGGGCAAGTTATTTAATTGCTGAGCTTCAAGTTTCCTCATATATAAAATGGTGACAATAATATTTGTCCTTGCTAACTCACAGGTATGCAATATGGATCAAGTAAGACTATAAAATGCTTTCATGTAAAAAAATTTAAGATGTTATGTTGCACAATTATAAGCTGTTTTTACTATAATTTACAATCCAGGGCCTCACCAAGTTTCTCTATACATTTAACAGAAAATTATGAAATTCCTCAAAAGAAAAATTATATTTCCTAAAATGATTCTCTCAAGTAACTGAAGTAAAAATCTAGATGTGAGTTTATTTATTTTCATCTGTGTAGGACATCTACCCATTGAATTTCTTGAATTCCCCTCAAAATTTCTTCCTGACTTCATTTTAACCTTTTTTGTTTACAGTTGTCTCAAATGAAAACTAGTTGTTCCATACTTCTTCAGGATTCTGCTACATCTTTATTGTTCAGTCAATTTCTCCTTCCTTGTTGTTTATTCTAGAAAGGAATGTTGACCTGATGTTGCTACACCCCAAAATAAAATATACTGTTTTTGTACTTTTCTCTTTCCTTTCAAAAATAGTCTCTAATTTCCTCCATTTCCTTAAATCTTCCTCACTTTTTTAACTCCCTGTATACTGCCTTGCCACCCTATTAATCACCAATTTATTTAAAGTGTTCTTGAAAATTCCAATAATATCTTTATTGTTTTTTTTTTGTTTGTTTGTTTTGTTTTTTGCTTTTTTGGAGGGCAATTGGGGTTAAGTAACTTGCCCAAGGTCACACAGCTAGGTTTTTGTTTGTGTGTGCCTTAAGTGGCTGAGGCCGCATCTGAACTCGGGTCCTTCTGACTCCAGAGCCGACGCTCTACTCAACTGTGCCACCTAGCCGCCCCTCCAATAATATCTTTAATTGCCAATCCAGTTTCTCTTTCTCAGAGTTCATCTTCCTGAAGTACTATGCCATCTTTTGATGCTACTGATACCAACCTCTACAAAACTTTCCCCACCTTATTTTAACAAGAGGTTACCCTCCTCTTGTCCCCTAAATTTGAACTTTCCTTGGGAATCCATTCTTAGCCCTCCTTTTTCTCTCTCTACATTGTATTTTCCATGTAACCTCATACATGCCTATGATTTCAGCTATCACCTTTACACTGAGTATTCAAACTTCAATGTAAGCTTTAAGTTCTTATCAGGGCTCTTATCCTACACTCAATTGTTTAGCACTTGTTCACCTTGATGCCCCAACATCACTTTAGGTTACATGTCTAAATCTTCCTTTCCAAATTAGGTCCCACCCCTGAATTAAATTTGTGAAATGGTACTACCATCCCCCCCCCATCATCCAATAAAAAACCTGATTCCTCCTGTTGATGTCAACAAATCTAGGCGATTTTTTGTTTTGCAACGTTGTTCACATCTATCTCATTTTCCTCCAGTGAAACTGCCACTACCCTACTTAGATCCTTATTGGACTATTGCATAAAGCCTCCCAAACTAGTATTCTTACCTCCAGTCTACCCTCACTCCAATCCATCCTGCACAATTGTCAGAAAAATTTTCTTAGCATACTACTGAGATTATGTCATTTCCCTCATCAAACAATCTGCTACTTCTCATTGTCTACCAAATAATAAACAAACTCCTAAACTGGCATTCAAGAATTCCCACTATTCAGCCTCAAAATTTTTAACTTTACTTTCTTCTACTTCCCTAAAATGAACCGAGAGTCTTAATTAAATGCAATATTCAGAATTATCTGAAGAAATGCTAATTTTTTCCTTCCTCTGGTGAGGTCCTTAACCTTCCTTTCGAAATTCTACCTCGAATTCAAGGACTAGATCAAATTGGAATTCTTCCATGAAGACTTTCCAGACCATTCTGTCTAAAAATAATTTCACCTTCCAAATAGCTATCCCATATAAATACTGTTTATGCTAATCACATGAAACTTATTGTAGTATTAACTATCCTACTAACTTTATTATAAGCTTCTTAAAATCAGGGACCAAGTCTCTGTATTCCTATTCTATTTAGTATCCATATCTTGTACATAAGAGATGTATAAAAAAAGATTTGATTGAAAAACCTACACAAGTCCTGAGTTGAATTTTTTCCCCTTATCCTTTCTCATATACATTTATTTTATATATATTTTGCTTTTTGGAGGACAATTGGGGTTAAAGTGACTTGCCCAAAGTCACACGTCTATTAAGTGTGTCAAGTGTCTGCCGGATTTGAATTCAGGTCCTCCTGACTCCAGGGCCAGTGCTCTATTCACTGCGACACCTAGCTGCCCCTCTCGTATGCATTTAATTGAAGTTTTTCAGCACCATCAGTATCACTAAATCCTTGCCTCAGCAACACAGAAAAAAAATCTCTTCAGTTGCCAAAACTTAAGAGGTAACAAAGTAAACAATTAAAAATGATTTCTCTACTTCTTATCTTTTTTTATACTTATATACAATGTATTTTACAGTATGTGGGAGAGAAAAGGAGAGAAACAAAACAGGATGGAAGAAATATTCAGCTATATTTTTAAGTTAATCATGGCTCAATAAAAAGTTTTATTTAATAAAAAGTTACTAAAGGCTAATTGTTGTGGGGTAAGATAGAAAAACATGTCAAACACAAAAAAGTGGTGCTAGAAGGGGCAGTGAATAAAAATCTTTTGCTATTAAACTTTTCTTAGACTATAAATTCCCTGCTGACTCACTTTATATAATAATAAAGGAGATATAATATAAATCTCTATCTATAGAGATACAGACACTTTTTCAAAATGATCATGATTTGTAATTTTAACTATAAAATGTCTGAATCAGGTTAATACCTCAGCATCAACATGAATAAAGAAAACCAACAACTAATTATGATTTAAGTTATAACAAAATAAATAAAAATATGCATATGCCTTTATAAAGATAAATTCCAAAAAACAGTCAAGAAAATTTAAAGGTAGTTAAATTGATAGAATTAGTGAAGTACTCTTGTGGCTCAGGGTAAATCATAAAACCTAATTAGATCAAGTTTAAAAACTTTGAGAATCCTTTTTTTTTTCTTTTTGGAGGGCAATTGGGGTTAAGTAACTTGCCCAAGGTCACACGGCTAGGTTTTTGTTTGTGTGGGTTAAGTTTCTGAAGCTGGATCTGAACTCAGGTCCTTCTGACTCCAGGGCCAGCACTCTACTCACTGCGCCACCTAGCCACCCCAAAACTTTGAGAATTCTAACCTTAAGGATGAATAAATAACCTGTTATTTATTAAATAAGGATGAATAAAGAACCTGTGCACTTCTGGTGTCCAAAACTACAGCATGCTCTGAGTTAGTAATTTCCTAGGATACTGTAATAATTTTAAAAGACTGAAAGTTCAATTTTCAGTTAGATTATGCATTCTTAGGTGGCACAGTGAGTAGAGTGCCGGCCCTGAAGTCAGAAGGACCTGAGTTCGGATGTGACCTCAGACACTTAACACACACAAACAAAAATCTAGCTGTGTGACCTTGGGCAAGTTACTTAACCCCAATTGCTCTCAAAAAAAAAAAAATTATGCATTCTTGAACACTTCTTCATAAGGAGCTCCATATATATCACTGAAATTGTGGGTTTGGTTTAAAAAAAACTTGCAATTTACCCCCAAAAATGCTTAAACTTATCAAGATACACACTCTGCCCTATTTTACTAAGGGTTATATAAGAGCACAATTTTTGCCTTCAAACTGTACTTAAATGGATAATTTCCACTTTGAAATCATGTATGTTTTCTTCTACAGTTTTACATGAACTCTCATTCATTTTCTTTCTCATGGAACTATATGTATGTTAAAAAAAGGAAATGGTAGAATAAAAAAAAATTTATTGGAAAAGTTCTTTAACTTACCTAACCTCCTTAAAATTAAACTACACAGTAATTTTTGTAAGACAATAAGGCCATTTCTCATTTTAAAGCTTCACATGTGCATTAACAGAAATCTTTTCAAACATACATTATTCTAAACATCAAAAGTTCCCCAGAGTGAATTCTTAGCCAGACAGATCTAGAATTTCTTTTACTTTAAGTCCTAATGTTTACCTGTTTCTATAATGTATTAGGAAGAATAGGATAACAATAGGTAACTGAGGACCCAGGAAAGGTAAAAGATCAAAAGTAAAACCATGATTCTATTTTGGAGAGTTGCACAGAAACATAGACAAAATAGTTTTAATTTTTACAATTTTTTTAAACAATTTTCTCAAAAATCATTGGTTTTTCTTTGTACCAGTATATCTTTTGAATTGACAACCAGAAGAAGGTTATCCAAAAACAGACCTAATTACATATCTGATACTAGGATTATTAAAGTAAATCAGGTTTGATTTAGTCATTGTTCAATTGTTTTTTTAAAAACTTATTAGTTCATCATACTATTTATATTACAGCAAGTGGGATGTCCAATAGACCTCAAGCTCAACAATGTCTATTAGTACAACTGGATAACATCAGTAAAGAAAAAGGGACAAGAGGAAGAAGTAATTTGATAAAGGGAAAGAAATGGGAAAAAAAAGATGTATAAGGAGAAAAGTAACTGCCTTAGATATTACTTGGCACACAAACAAAATACTTATCTCTGAGTACAGAGTAACTTAAGAAAAAGTCATGCATTATTTTTTTATTTGAAAATAAAGAATGACAATTTTTGTTGGGCAGATAAAGAATGACAATTTCATTCATTTCACCAGCATCTTTCCTTTGGGAAGTATGGGAAAATTACTGAAAATAGATCATAATGATCAGTTATTTTAAAAGTGTCTGTAATCAGCAATAGGAATATCAGAAACTCAATCTTAACATGGATAACAAACTGCTATATAATGCAAGTATTAGAACCTAAATTATCTTTCCTAATGCATTCAGAATCTTCAACAACTCCTCTTTGACACCTAGCAACTTTCCTATTTTCTTCTCGGCTAAGAATTCCACATCAGAAGAAAATTTAACTATCAACATGCGTAAGTCTCAGATCCATTTCAAACTTTTTTCTACTGTATTATCTCATTTCAAATGTCACTTTCTGAATATTATCTTACTACTGTTTCAAATTTAACAGTCAGGGGTATGCACAGTACAGCTGCCAAAGTAATCTTCTTAATGTGCAGGTCTGATCATCTCACTCCCCTACTCAATAAATTCCAACAGTTCCCAATTACCTGTTGGTTCAAATATAAAATTCCTTTATTTAGCATTTAATAGTGATTAATGTTCACAATTACATAAAATTTACATTAATCACTATTAGTAACTCCTGTAATGTCTTTCTAATGATGAAAAGTACTACCAGGTCAGCTAGGTGGTGCAGTGAATAGAGCACCAGCCCTGGAGTCAGGAGGTTCAAATAGAGCCTCAGACACTTAACACTTACTAGCCGTGTGACCTTGGGCAAGTCACTTAACTCCAACTGCCCTGCCTTCCCCCCTCCATAAAGGGGGGGTGATGTTTTGCTCCATAAAGCAAAACAAAAAATAAATAAAAAAGAAAAGTGCTACCTATCTCCAGACAGAGAGGAGACTGACGCGGAGTGCAGACTGAAACTTAACTTTTACTGGATGTGGCCAATGGAGGACTTTGTTTTGGGAAGGGCAGGAGGAAAAGAATATAAACATGAAAATTAAATTACATTTTTAAAAAATAAGGCCTGGGTTCAACTCCTGTGTTTAGAGTAGATATATGACCCTGGCAAGTCATTTAACCTCCCTTGACCTTAGTTCTTCATTTATAAAATGAAGGGTTAGACTAGATAGCTTCTAACGTTCCTGCTAGCTCTAAATCTATACTCTAGAGATCCTATGATTTGTTTTTGCTTTTTCTTTGTATCCCTAGGATTCAGTACGATGCCTGTTTAATATGTGCTTGCTAACTGAACTGACTACTGCATAAAATTTATACCACTATGAGTTTACACAGGTAAAATGGAAAATAATTATTTAAGCTAGTAGGCTAAAAACTCACATTTAAAGTGATGTGAACATTAATCACTATTAATCACTAGCTCATGTTCAAACTGATATAGTTAAGATTATCTGGGGTTCCTGCTTCAAAGTCTTATAATCTATTTAGACAAAACATTTAAGCAACGAGAAGCTAACAAAAGAATTATCAACTAAAGTATCCAAAAATGTAAATCCTAACTTCTGTTCCTTTTGGACTAAAATCCTATATAAGAAGTCAAGAAGAGAAGAAAGTAGATAGCTTGTACAAATTATGGTACAAGATCATCAGGCCACATAAGAAAAATGAAAATAGAAATAATGAGAAAATGTTTTCTGTGCTTTCAACGATCTAAATTGGCCAATTACTTCTGTGTAAAGATATCTGCTCTGTTCCTCCCCTGAACTCTCATCCAATAATTACATAATTCTTTTATTTATGCACAGAGATTTACTATATTATCAGCTAATATCAAGGATTATGAATTTGCCAGAAATTTTTTAATACAGCAACATACTTTGCCAGAACAGTAGCTGAGATCCTAGAAAATTTGATGATCTCTATTTTCACCATAATATATGCTTTTTCTCTTGCTCCCTCATACCCCTATTCAACTTTTTTTCAAGCTGGTTTCATATTAAGAATTATTAAATTTGCTACTTAAATTTTAAATTTTCTATTTAAAAAAAGGTATTTGCATGACTATTACCTTCTTATTACCTTATTACCCTCTAAGAATAAAATTTAGTCACAACTTGAAACCAATCAAACACAAGAGACATCCAAAATTAGTATGCCTGAGTGTGAATGAAGAATGGGATAGAAAAAAAAAATTATCTCCTGAATTTGCCTGAGACAGAAATTTCTTACAGAGAACTCAAGAGGGAACACTATTTTTTTAATGTCATTTTTCTTGCCACTAAAGGAATTTCTCTATTCTCACATCTAACTAAAATGCCGTGGCCTTCTATGAAGGAATGTGAAACAAAACTATTGAAACTTGATAAAATGATGTTGTAAAGTTTTAATGTTTCTCCCCTTAGGAAAATTAACTTCTTTTGAAATAGTTATTTGCTACATAAAATAGCCCTCTTCAAATGAAACAACATCCCAAAACATTCTTGATAAAAAATTGTAAAAGAGAATATTAACACTGTATTACATTCAAATCATACATTTCTCACCATTTTGTTTAATCACTATTAAAATTCATCTCCAGGAAAAAACATGCATTTATTATTTATACAACTAAAATTAATATACACTAACAAAATTATTCTGCAAGGACTCACCTTTGGGCAATAATTTGACTTCTCCGTTCTCTTTCTTTATTTCATTTATTACTTTATACTTCTTTTTTTCTTTTTGCTTCTCTTTGTCTCTCTCTTTAATTTTGTCTTTGATTTTATCTGTGGGGGAAAAAACTGTCCATGTTAAAAATAAGGAACGTGACAATTTTATCTAAGTAAAAAAATGAAGAAAACAAAATAAAAATGTATCAGAACTTCAGAAAGAAAGGGTTACCAAAAATATATACATCTTCATTGATGGTTATAGAATCAAACCAATTTGTTTGACTCTGTAACATTAAATGATATGTTCTAAGAAAGATTTTTCTCTTTATTCTTTATGTATGGTAGAGAACATCACTTTTTTGAATTAATATTTCTGGGCCATAACTATAAGTAATTATAACAGAGTCTTGTACCTACAGAAGAACTTGCACTAAATTAACCTGATATATCCTAAAGTTTCTTTTTTGTTAAACGAATTGTTAGTTGTTTGTGTCAGCAGTAAAGTACATAAAAATACCAATTATGTGAGTTATGTTAGACAATTTTAAAAAGCGAACAGCTGATTCACAGGACAAGAGAGACTTTCTACACAAGTACAACTATGTTTCAGTCCCATTTGCTCCTGTACCTAGTTTATTTATGTGTCCTTGGGAGTACAATCATCACCAGCACATGAGAGGCAGACTTCTTACTGGATAATTCTGTAGGCGCAGGGCAACAAAATGGGAGAACCTAGAGGAGCAGAATTAGATCACCCTCTCTGACAGTGAGGAAGCACAGCAACAGTGATGTGAACTGTGGCCCTATCTTCTATGTGTGAAACTAGCAAGCCAGGCCTCACTCATGTCTTCTCAGTACATTCTGTCCATTGGCTGAAGCACTAGTATACTGTCTCAGGACACAGCTAGTGCCCCAGGGAGTGATGTGATGAGTCTAGGCCTTCAGGCTCATTGAAAGCTGAATAGCTGATCAGTGCCTTCTTAAGGCAAAATGACTTTTGTCCTTTGAAAGTTATTGGGGTAAGGAACCAGTTATTTGGATAGAAGATTCAACACAACAAATACCAATTCAAAGCAGGATGGAATGATGGAATAATAGTCTTTATTTACCATTAAAATGGGAACAATAATACCTGCCCCACCTATCCTTCACAAGATTGATATGAGAAAAGCAGTCTTCTAAGCAAGTCACTTTATTTCTCTCTG
The DNA here is from genome assembly GCA_011680675.1 of Gymnobelideus leadbeateri. Lineage (NCBI taxonomy): Eukaryota > Metazoa > Chordata > Mammalia > Diprotodontia > Petauridae > Gymnobelideus > Gymnobelideus leadbeateri. The sequence goes on along the minus strand of WOXC01006800.1, from coordinate 79,110 downwards.
CTTCGGTTTCCTCAACGGAAAAATGGAAATAATATCTATCTCAAAGGGTTGTATTGAAACCTCCTTTATGCTTGTCTCCCCCATTAGAATGTGAGCTCCTTGAAATTAGGATCTGTCTTGTATTTCTATTTGTAGTCTTAGCACTTCACACATAAGGGTTTAATAAATGCCTTTTATTTATTCAAGTGAGATAATGTATGTAAACTATACTTTACAAATCCTGAAGTATTATAGAAATATTATTAAAGCGTGCATTATTATTATTATTATTATTACTTGCAAGGCACTAGGGCTTCAAAGGACACTATAGACATTACTCTCAAGGTACATAACATCTGATCATCATAATGTAAGGTGTTCATAAATCCAAAGATCACTGATATCCTGTAGAATGTATTACATTTAAAGAGAGTCCAGGCAAAATGTTAAGTGTGAAGAAGGAGCCAAAGAAAGCTTCATGAGGAGGCAACACCTAAGTAGGGTCTTGAATGAAAAGAGGTAGTTGAGAAAGACTGCAAGTTATGAGGATCTCTTACAGGCAAAGGAAACATCATGAGCTGAGACAAAGAAGGTAGCACTATAAGAGGGGACATAGAGCAGTACAATTTGAATGGAACCTATATACTGTGAAGATGGAGGATATGAGGATAGAGAAGCCAAGGAGGTCATTAATTTAAAACACACTGCTGAAAACAGAATATACTTGGCAACTAACTGAACAAAGGCAGTGAGAGAGAGGAAGAATCAAAGATGATTCAGATTTTGAGACTACTAGAATGTGAGCCCTTTAAAAGCATGGATTGTTTTTGTCTTTCCAGCACTTAGTACAGTGACTGGAACATGGCAAGCAGTTAAATGTTTACTGAGTAAACTGAATGATTTGGAAAATGGTAGTACCATCAATAGAAATAGAGAAATTATGATATAAACAGCCATCTACTCCTTTTAAATGTCCTTGGGGGCAGGAAGATGTGACATGGTATATAAAATAATGGACTTGGAGTCAACAAGACCTGTGTTCAAATATGGCATCAGACACTTACAGGTTGTGTGATCGAGGACAAATCACTTAAACTGTGACTTAACCTGTTTCCTCAACTATAAATTGGGAATAAAAACAGCACCTACCTCCCAGAGTTGTTATAAGGATCAAGTAAGATAATAACAGTGAAGCACTGATTACCGTGGCTGGTACACACTAAGCAACATGAATATTAACATGTTAGAGGGGCGGCTAGGTGGCGCAGTGAATAGAGCGGCGCCCTGAAATCAGAAGGACCTGAGTTCGGAGCCGGCCTCCGACACCTATTCCGCACAAACAAAAACCTAGCCGTGTAACCTTGGGCAAGTTACTTAACCCCAATTGCCCTAAAGGGGCGGCTGTGAGTAAGTAAGTAAGAGCGCCGGCCTTGGAGTTTGGATGACCCGAGATCAGATCCGGCCTCAGAAAAACGAGCACCCACGCATAAATCAAATGACTAGCCGTGTAACCTTGAGCAAGTTACTTAACCCCAATTGCTTAAAAAAAAAAAAAAAACATGTTAGAAATGCTGCTAGTATTACTATTGTTATTATTTCTGCTGGCCAGGCTGAAAAGTCTACCTGTGTTTTTGTTTGTTTTTGTTTTGTTCTGTTCTGTTTGTTTTAAAAAAAATACAACAAAGCATTCTTAGGGGGAAAAAAGATCCAATCCCACAGTTCTGCACTTTTCCTCTTTACCTACTAGGTGGCACTCTGGTATTGGCTTCAGAAACTGATTAATGAGGAGTCCAAAGGCTAGGAAAACTCAAGTGCCTTAGTCTTCTCCTCCCAGGAAACCAGCAAGGAGCATTAATCAATTAATTTTACACATATACACACACACATACCCCCAAGGGAAAGACAGTATGGCATAGTAAATGGCTGCCTCTGGGGTCAGAATAATCTGGGTTTAAGCCCTACCCCTGACATAATGCTGGTGACATAGCTAAGGGCAAAATAATCACCTCATAAATGTCACAGGCTGCAACATATGATTGCAAATTACAGATAAGCTGTTCCCTCTATCTTTGGAGGGAATTTCCAAGACCAGCAGTTTTTTAAGGATATCACTGGTGATAAGAAAAAAAATTCCAATGTATTTTTTTTTGCTTTTTGTTGATTTGTTTTTATTTAACAAAATGCCACATATATATATACATATATGTGTGTGTGTATATATATACATATATGTGTGTGTGTGTGTGTGTGTATATATATATATATATATATATATATATATATATATATATATATGCCAGTTATACTTTTAGAAACCTTCCAAAACCCGATTTAGAAGCTGAAACACCTCCAAGTCCACCTAGAGTATAAAATGTAAAGCCTATATGCACTTTATCAATTTTTTTTCTAACAGAAAACATTTGGCAATTTTACACAATACAGAGGAATGCTCAAATTGGCTGTAAGCCAGACTTTTGACAACATCAAATATCTGGGACCCTACTGTAAAATAAAAAGCCCTCTGAAAGTTATAAAGTTGGCAATAAGTCCCATTCATTGGGGTGAAACCCTCCTTATCCTCACTCAACTAAATACAAATAAGGTTGCTTATTGAAAAAGACATATTGATAGCAATGAAAAGTGACATCTAACAGCAGAGAACCATATATATATATATATATATATATATATATATATATATATATATATAATATAGTGAAGTACATAAGTAAGACATTACTGTATTTATTGTGGTTTCCACTAATCACTTTCAACCATATCTAGGTTATAATGGGGGGAAGAGGGCCAGAAACAGTGAGTAGCAAACTGTAGGTTCATAGAGAAAGGGAAAATGGGGGAAGCAGAACAGATGAGAGGTATATATAGTAGTCTGGAGCCATTCAGTAAAGTAACTAATATAACACATTTTATTATATCCTAAAGACTTTACTGTATTACAAAATATTTTGTAATAACTCTTGCATTATCAACTAAATGTTAAATTATATTATTCATAATATTTACTGAGGCAGGGAAACATGTAATACATTTCAGAAATATTTCCAAACATTTTTAATGTTACCTGAAAATTTATTTAATCACAATGTCAGTTTAATATTCTTTTCAACTCTAAAAATTCTACATTCTATCCCATTCAACAATAAGAGATAAATATGATTTTATCCTATTCTGTCCTAATATCCCACCAACTCCTTGCCAATAACCAACCAAGGATTACACTCCCACCACTTACCTCCTCCATTTTTACTCAAAAGATGATGAAGAGAGCTGGAAGGAGTCTCAACAACTTGACTGATTATAACCATTACAATTTTATATTGCTATATAATCTCTACTAGATCCTCACTGCATCAAAACACTCATCTTTAATTGATTTCTCCCCACTCTGAAAATCACACAACTCATACTCTACTGGAAAAAAAATTCTAGGAATTTAATTCCCTCATTCCCTCCTAATCAAACAACTATTTGATCTCATCCCCTGCTATTATTTCCTTCTCTCCTAAATCTCTGATGAAGAAATGGTCATTCTCATCAAGGCCAATCACTTCTACAAATATAATAATCCCATTCCCATCCAGTCTTCTCTAAGAAATTGGCCCTATCATTCCTTTCTTTCTCCTCTTCCAGTTAATCTACCAGTAGCTTTCTTACTGCCCACAAACACAGATAAGTGTTCTCCATCCTCATAAAACCTTACTAGAAACTGTTGACTGCCTTATATTCCTCTCCTCTTTCTCAACTAAACTCCTAAATAAAGGTGTCTACACTCACGACTCTACTTCCTCTCCTTTTACTATAATGGAAGAGGGAGGTAGACATGGGGGAGAGTTGTCAAAAGAACTGAAATGCAGGAGGGGACCAGGACTTGGAAAGAGATTAAACAATAGCACTGTACAATATTATAATTTGAGGTCTACATGTGCTATTCCTCCTTTAGTTCTACTTTTCCCCATTAATACTTTTGACATTCTATATCTCTTGTTCCTCCAGATGAACTATTATTTTGCCTAAATCTATAAAGTTTCCCCTTGGTACTCTGATAGGTACAACAATTAAGGGAATACTGTCATTTCTATTACATTGGCATGGCTCAGATATAACTACTAAATACACTTTTAAATATTTAAGTCATTATTTCTTTAAGGAATATTTTATAATTGTATTTATAAATATCTTCTGAGTATGTCATAGTAGACTGACTACCAGATATTTTGTACATTTTATAGTTATTTTAAATGACACTTGTCTTTTTAATGTTTTATCTTGTATTTTATTATAGTTATATGGAAAGGATTTTGACTTTTACAAGTCTTTTTTATATCTTGGCACCCTGATGAAATTACTGTCTCAATTTCTTCGTTTATTTTCTAATATATAACATTATTCTTTTTTTTTTTTTTAAAGCAATTGGGGTTAAGTAACTTGCTCAAGGTTACACGGCTAGTCATTATTTATGCGTGGGTGCTCATTTTCTGAGGCCGGATCTGATCTCGGGAGCCGCCCCTTTAGGGCAATTGGGGTTAAGTAACTTGGCCAAGGTTACACGGCTAGGTTTTTGTTTGTATGGATTAAGTGTGGGAGGCCGGCTCCGAACTCAGGTCCTTCTGATTCCAGGGCCGGCGCTCTATTCACTGCGCCACCTAGCCGCCCCGATATAACATTATTCTTAACAGCAAAAAAATTGAAAACGACTGTAAAAACTATGAAATGGCTGAAACACATTCTAATATATGAATGAAATAGACTATTGCACCCTAAGAAAGTGAGACTACAAAAAATACAAGGAAATATGGGAAAACGTATATGAAGTAATACAGAATGAGAAAAGCAGAACCAAATTTATACAGATTTGGACAATAATTACATCAATAATACCTTCATCATAACTTATATAAACAAACAATTGGAAAAAAGAAATAAGTTTAAAAGGGGACACAAACAAAAATGATGATTTATTACTATTTTTTAGGATAACCCTTTAAAAATATGGTATATGAATTTCACAATTTCATGAAAAAATCATTCACAATTTTTTTTAAAACCCAAAACTTTGCTAGGGGTGATAAAGCATCATAAGGTGGCAGTTTTCTATCAACATAAGGATGAATGGGGGGAGAATGTAAGCTTCTTTTCAAAGGAAGTATTCAGAAAGATACAAAAAAGACTATTTGATGATACTGTCGTAATTTTTTTGAGGATACAAAGTCTTTACATGTCCTAAAATTTAAAAAAAAAACATGTAATAAATTCTTTGTAGCTTTATCACAATTATTTAAGTGCTAATCTCTCATCCTACATACATTTTGAAGAAGCCATTTTACATTTTGGTAGGTAAAAAAGTAGAAAGAAGTGAGAGCAAATGGAATTATACCTAAGTACACACAGACACAAAGAGATAATGCTCTATTACAGGACTATTCTGATGCTTCACTGTAGGCTGAAGGTGACCCTGGATTTCAAAGACTATGCCAGCAGACTGCAGGCTTTAGTAGTTTTACCAAGCTGGAAAAGCTTAAAGTACAATCTAGCAAAAACCTCAGTTAGGTACATTGTCCAAGGACTAGTCTAAGCAAGTTAACTTCTCAGAGTCTTATCACCAGGTTGGCTACAGAATATGGCTTTTTCAACTATGGCAACTCTACTAAATGGTAAAAACAAAACACAATACAACACAAAAAAACCCTCTATTAAAATGGTTTTTAAAAAAAGATCTGAAATTTGAATTAGTGAAAAGAACACTGAAAAAGTCAGAGACCCTTCAAATATTGTAGTATACCATGTATAATATACACATTATATACTGTATATGTGTGCATGTATATGTATCACTAATAGTTAGAAAAGTAACATTTTAGGCAGAATAAAATGTTCAGATTTACAAACAGTATTTTTGTACAGATTAGGTATGCAAAGGATGTTTTTTACTTGATAAAAGAGCACCCACAGAACGACACAGAGAAGCTAACCTCTCACTGAGGACAGCTCAGCAGCCCTGCAGGGAACGGCCAGAGCAGCACAACACAATGCTCTGGGAGCCAAGCCCAGGCCCACATGAGCCACGGTTTTAGCCGCAGTGTGACCTGGCCAGCAGCCCACTGTAGGGACCCCAGAACACCAGCAGCTGTGGCAATTCCAGAATTATCAGCACAGATATTCCTAGGACAAAGTGAGAGGTTAATGCCCTATGGACTTTGGGACCAGTATTTGGGGAACACATCGGCTTCCTCCCCTGGGGGCGAAGAGTGGCTGAGGGAACGCGGCACAGAGGCCATTTTGCAGCGTCAGTGGCAGCTTCAGCTCCTGGTCTTCGAACTGTAGGGAGATCCAGCAATCAGTCTGGGGATTAATCACTCTTGCTTTAACCTGCTTGGATCTGGATTGTGGTCTGGGGGGGAGAGGTCTGGGGTAGGTATCCAACTTGCCAGAGCAGGTGGAAGCTTTACTGAGGCCACCCAACCTCTGGAAGTTGTGAAGACCCCAACGTTTGGGACGGAAGCTCTCCTGTCTGGTGGCAGAGTCCTACTGTGGCAACAAGCCCAAAAATCAAGTAATTAAGTGGCAACATGCCTAGGCAAAGGAAACAAAATAAACAGAAAAATGCAACATTAGACTCCTATTTTGGGGGCAAAGAGAATGAAAGCATGGAATAGGAGGAGGACTGTGAGGTCAGAACTCCTGCATCAAAAGCCCCAAATGAAAATACAAGCTGGTTACAGGCCATAGAGGACCTTAAGAAGCAGATAAGAGAAGTGGGGGGAAAAATTGGGAAGAGAAATGAGAAGGATGCAGGAAAAGTATGAAATGAGGGTCAACAGCCTGACTGAGGAAAATAACACCTTAAAAAATAGACTCACTCAAATGGCAAAAGAGGCTCAGAAAGGTAATGAGGAGAAGAATGCCTTAAAAAGTCGAATTTGCCAGATGGAAAAAGAATCTCAAAAGCTCAATGAGGAGATTCATTCCTTCAGAGTTAGACTGGAGCAAATGGAAGCTAGTGACTTTATGAGAAATCAAGATGCTGTTAAGCAGATCCAAACAAATGAAAGAATAGAAGGCAATGTGAAATATTTCATGGGAAAAACCACTGACCTGGAAAATAGATCCAGGAGAGAGAATTTAAAAATTATTGGACTACCTGAAAGCCACGATCAAAGAAAGAATCTAGAAATCATCCTTCAAGAAATTCTCAAGGAAAATTGCCCTGATGTTTTAGACCCAGAGGGGGAAATAGAGGTTGAAAGGATCCACTGATCGCCTCCTGAAAAAGGTCCCAAAAAGAAAACTCCTAGAAATATTATAGCCAGGTTCCAGAATTTCCAGATCAAGGAGAAAAATACTACAAGCAGCCAGGAAGAAACAATTTCAATATTGTGGAAACAATCAGAATAGCACAGGACCTGGCAGCTTCTCCACTTAGGGATTGAAGGGCATGGAATATGATATTCCAGAGAGCAAAAGAGCTGGGATTAAAACCAAGAATCACCTATCCAGCAAAACTGAGTATCTTGTTTCAGGGGAAAATATGGTCATTCAGTGGAATAGAGGACTTTCAAGAATTCTTGAGGAAAAAACCAGAGTTGAATAGAAAATTTGATATTCAGACACAAGAAGCAAGAGATGCTTGAGAAGGTAATCAGGGAAAAGAAATCAAAAGGAACTTATCAAAGTTGAACTATTTACATTCCTACATGGAAAAACAATAACAGTGTCTGGTGAAACCTTCCTCATTATGAAAATAATTGAAGAAAGGTATATGGGCATATGAATGTGTGTATATATGTTTAAAGGTATACATGGATAGAGGGCGCAGATTGAATTTGGTGGGAAGGGAGGATACTTAAGGGGTAAAGTTAAGAGGTGAGAGAGGAAAGTGGCAAGAGGAGATGTGGAGGGACAGGGCAGGGTAAACTATCTCATGTAGGAGAGGCAAGGGGAAGTAGTTGCAGGGGAGGGGAAGAACAGGAAGGCAAAAAGGCAAAACCATATTCTCATTGAATTTGGCTCAGGGAGAGAATCACATTGATACTAAATGAGATATCTCACCCTGCAGGAGAATAGGGGGAAGGGGGATGAGATAGGGGATGATGAAGGGGAAGGCATTCTGGGGGGAGGAGAGGTTGGAAGTACCCACTTTAGAAGAGGGACAGGATCAAAGTAGGGAATGGACCAGGTGGGGGGTGGGATGGAAATATAAGCAGTCTTTTACAATATATGTACTATGGTAATGTTTTGCATAGCTATACATGTACAACACATACTGAATTGCTTATCTTTCCAGAGGGAGTGGGTGACAAGGGAAGAAGGGAATGGATCTGAAATTTGAAGTTTTAAAATTAAATGTTTCAAATGTATATAAATACTATTATTAATACTATTTTGCATGTAATCGGGAGATAAGATGTGCAGGCATTGGGGCACAGAGATTCACCTTGCCCTAATGGCAAAGTCGAAGGGGGTATGGGAGAAGATATGGGAGAGAGCAGACTGGATGAGGGGATATCTTGTGGGACTGCTATTCTGGGGTGGTGGGTAGGGAAAAAATGGGGGAAAAATTGTAACTCAAAATCTGGTGGAAATGAATGATGTAAACCAGAAGTTAATAAAGCATTTGTTAAAATAAAATAAAAACCATAAGAATGTCTCTCCTTCCCCTGCCTTTAACCACTGATGTGGTAGCTACTAAAATCCCTGACAAGTCAGTTCATGTTACTGCCTTTTTGCTATCCAGATTTTATTCTTCCATCCTATTACCTTTCACTAGTTTCACAGAGAATGAGTTCTTAATAAGAGAAAAATTTTGGTTTTATTACAGGATTGTATATTTAGACCTACAAGGGAACTTAAAGGTCATTTAGAACAACCCCTCATTTCACTGATAAGAAAACCAAGACAGATGCAAAGTGATTTGTCCAAGGTCACCAGGTAGTTAAGAAGGCAGGGCTGGAATCTAAACCCAGGTCCCCTGACTCCAAATCAATTCCATTATACTACCTTCTACATATCAGTTAAATAGTCTTTTTTGTGGCTGAAAACTAGAAGTCTACCTGCCACTTACAGAGAGCATGGTACAATAGAGAGAACCCGTGGGTTCAAATTCCATTTCAGTTACTAAGTAAACTAAGTGACCCCAGTCAAGACTTAACCACAGATCCTCATCAGTAAAATGAAGAGTCAGCCTTTATGGCCTCTATGATCCATTCTAGTTCTAGAGCTATGATCCTATGACCCAAGTCATATTTTTTTAAAGCAGCATGGAAAAGTACACAGAGTGGGGGATTTCAGAGTCAGGAATACTGAAGTTTTAATCTCAGTGTGTTTCAGTTTCCTCATCTATAAAATAAAAAGGTTAGATCTTATGGACTCCAAAGTCCCTTCCAGTTCTAAAACTACAATCCTATGAACACTTTCTGGGGCAGCTCAAGTCCAAAGTTCCAAAACTACCAACTACAAACTTTTAGAATGCAAGTATTTGTAAAGTGGACACTATGTTACAATGAGTGGTCTAAATTATCTATAACTGCCACTAATTAGGGAAATACATGGGCATAGTGTGGCATATGAATGTAATACTGTACCAGAAAAACAAAGGAGGAATTCAGAGAAACAAGAAGAATCTTGTGAAGTGATGCTGAGTGAAACTAAACTATACCATACATAATAGCTACCATTAAGATAAATGAAAAGAATAGTCAATAAACACTAAGCACTGAGGATAAAAATTTTTTAAAAAGTTTCTGCCCCCAAGGAGCTTTTAATCTAATGGGGAAGGACAACACACAAAAGGAAGCTAAAAAGGTGGGGGGAAAGGGAAGGGGATAAGAAGGAATTGCCACAGGACTACCCCTCAGCTCTGGCAGCTCAAAACCAAGCAAAGCAGCTGGTAGGAAAAGAAGAGTTGGCTGGAAATTCCAAAGGGAAGCTTTGGAAGGAGTCTTTGTTCCACCCTCCAGCCCTCCAATGAGATGGGAGAGGCAACTGGGAATAGACAAGGTACAGAGCTACCAAAGCTGAAGCAATCTTCATGTCAATGAGATCTCTGCTTATCCTGGAATAAGCATGATGCTCAAGGAATGAAAACCAAACAGAGCAGCTGGTAGGAAATGAAGAGGAAAAACACTAAAAGCTGAACGCTGTGTTTGTTCTCTGGAATTCAAATCTGGATTCAAATTCTGTTTCTAATGCTTATTGACTAGATGTCTTTAGTCCAGTCACTTAACCTCCTGGGCCTCAGTTTTCTCATCTATAAAATTAAGGTTTGGAGTGGTGACCTCTGAGGTCCCCTGTAGCTCTAGAACTATGATTCCCTATAATAACAACAAATCTTGGTCCCAGAGAAAAGAGATGAAAAAATAACCACTCACTCCTTTTGAAGACAAAGTAGAAGAAAGGGGCTGTGAAATATCATAAACACTGTCAAACAAGGTTAGCTGTGTTAACTTGGTTTTGCCTAATTGTTTTCATTTGTTAAAAAGGAAGGTTCACTGGGGAGGAAAGACTGGGAGGCTGGAGAAGTATGTCCAAAAATGACTGTCATGAAAACAAAAAAGCTTCAATAAAACTATTTTTAAAGCAGCCAGATATATCTGACCTTGCTTTCTGACTGGCTCATAGCTTTGCCAGATATACAATCAAATATTCTGATTTTTAAGAGATGGTACTCAAGCTTCATTGCTTACCTATCCTACTAGCCTATCTGATGCAATTTACTCTAAGAGTGTAAACTGAGATGGTGCTATCAAGGGAGTTACTTTAATAAAAAATGTCTCTCCAACACAACTGTTCTACTTGCATTTTTTTTAAAAGAAAACTAAAATGAAAAGATCTTAACAATACCCTATTTATTTGGCGGAGGTTCCAACAAGACAATCACAGAATTTTAGAGTTAAACTTCCCATATTATATTTTTTCACAAAGAAATAAGATATACAATATATACTTCACTTGAAAATAATTACCTTATGGAATCACAATTCTATCATCATTTTATATTGTATTTTATAATATTGGTCGCAGTAATAGTTTGTTCTGAATAAATCTTTGCAGCATATCTGAGAAATCTGCTGATGAGTTGACAGAATAGAATAGTCAAAAGAACACTAATGTTGAGGGTTATGAGACCTGTATTATCTCTGAGATCATGTTTCCGCAGATTAGACCTCATGCCCAAGGCACCTTTTAGTTCAAAACGTATTATTCTATGAAAATGACAAACTATTTGGAGATATTCTCATTATATTTGGTTCTAATATAAACTGTGGCTATTCAGAATTTTATAATTAAGGTGTTACTACCTATTCCCTTTATTTTACTTTAAAACAACCAAATTCAGGGTTTTTTGGGATAAGACAGTTATATATGAAATGCCAGGTATTAATGTTCTATGCTTTGTAGAATTCATGAAAAAAATTTTCTTCATGAAAATATATGAAGGAAGTTCAAATTATATGGTACTTTTTCCATACTATTCTGAAAAGACAGACTGCTCTGGCTAAAGTCTCTAGAACAGAAAAAGGAACAGAAGGTTGAAAACAATTCTGTGAAAGTTAAGGATTAACTAATCCTAAATGACAGTACAAAGACTGTCTTAGGAAAATAAGATATAGGAAAAGGTTAAAAATACAGGTCCAAATTATGACATGATTTAAGAAGAGTTGTAGGTAGAAGAAAATAGCAAAATGAAAGTGGGGGTGAGAAGAGATAAGAGTTACAGAATACATACAAAAACAGAGTAAAACTAGTAAAATAGGCCTAAAATAATGAGGTGTTCTTGTCAGTTGTACAGTTATAAGTCTTGGCATATGGCATATTACAATCTGTGAAGAGTTAAAAATGAACAGATGAGAGCAATGGAGAGGTATGTGGCAGGCATGAACAAGGAACAACATAATATATATAAGAAATCTAAGTAAAATATATCACTGGAGAAATGTATGAACAAAGAAGATGTGCTGGTCATCATATGGTGAGGGGTAGGGACAGAAGGGTGAAGCCTAGGTGCTACACTGGCATACCTAAGGTGTCAGAGAAATCAAGAACAGAAATCATTACCATCACCCAGGCTCTTACGGACAATCTGCAACCCTTCTAATTCTTATAGCTAACTCCAGAGGGAATAACTTAGAAATAGTATAAAAACATATTGATATTCAAGAGACAGGAAGTTCCAGTTTGTTTGAAATATAGAGTATGGCCAACAGAGTACAAGAACTGTTCTTATATCATGTACCAATCTGGATGTGATATATGGACTAATCTTGGGGTTAGGAGACCTGGGCAACTGTAATGGCAATGGGAACTTGAAGATCTTCACTGCCCCTGAAGAGACCTAGGGGGGAGTTTGAAGACCTCCCCTGTTTTGAAAGTAAACTGCCCCTTAATAGGCTGAATGTAATCACATGTTGCCTGTAATGGAGGGAATCTGCTAAGGGGTGGAAGAAAGCCCACAGGAAGCTTCCCTGCTGTGAAGATAAACTCTGCCCTCTAATAGGCTGAATGTAGTTAAATGGAGCCTGTGGTGGGAGTTTTGCAGAAGGGAAGCAGAGCCCACAGGAAGCTGGTAGTCAGAGCTAGTCAGACAGCGGGGGAGAGAGGAAGACCTCAGGCAAGGAGTCAGATAGGCTGGTTAGTAGATACTGATCTTGTATTGGTTTGTGGGAAGGCTGAAGGATGCTGTGGCTCTCTGTGTTATTATGGCTTCTGAATATCTTTGGTATTATGATGAAATCAACTTATTGGCTTTGGGATTGAGTTTTCTGGTATCTAAATAAATGCTTTACTTCTATCCTCTATCTGGAAAATCTAGTATATTTTGCGATTGAACATCATGCGATACTTATAGTCATGGTCTTTATCATGATCGTGGGCGCTATACATATTGCATTGGCACTACAGCAACCTACTTATTCTTGATAAACTGAAGTCCACCTGCCTAAATGAACTTCTTCCTCAGGTAGAGAACTGTCAAATGTGACTGCTGAGCCATAGTTAGTAACTTTTTTAAAACTTAAGATAACAGGAGAGGGATTACAAAACTGATTAAAAACAAACACTATACTGACTTTTAAAAAAGGTAAAGAGAACAGAGTCTGTGAACTATGGGCTGGAGAGCTTGACTGATTCCTGAGAAAATTCCTGGAAAGGATCAGAGATGACTGATGAACAACCAGAAAAGAAAATGATCATAAACAGACTTCATCAACAACAGATCATGCCAGACTACATTTTTTTGGATAGGTTTACTAAATTATTAGATAAGGGAAATGTTGTGAATATAGATTACAAAACTTTTGTTAAAGTATTTCATACTATTCCCATTGAGAAATGGCAATATGACATGAGATATGAATTCCACAATAAGAAAATCAGATGAATTTAGAACTAGTTTGAGGGAAGGACTTAAGCATTTATATAGAACCTACTATGTGCTAGAAGGCAACAGGCAAAGAGCTTTTACAAGTATCTCATTTCATCCTCACAGCAAGTCTGTAAGGCAGGTGCTATTAATATACCCATTTTACAGTTGAGGAAACAGGCTAAGAGAGGTTAAGTGACTTGATCCAGTTAGTAAGTATCCCAGGGCTCAATCTGAACTACCTTGGCCCAGCTCTCTATCGACTGTGCTACCAGCTGCTTTTTTGTTGGCTAAATTCAAAAAAATAGTTGCTACTGGTTTCATGTCACTGTGGCAGATCTCCAATACCCAAAGGATCTATTACTGGCTCTGTGCTATTTAACATTTTTTATCAATGACTTGGACAAAGTCTGCTCAACAAATCTATAGATAACACATTACACAATAAAAGTAAGGATTCTAAAGGATCTTGACAGACTAAAGCAAGTGTCATTTCTGAAAGTCAGCTACAAAACTGAGAGGCCTGAACGAAATTAAAATGTAATTGCTGAATGTTCAACAAAATAAATAAAAACAAAATATAAGATTATATAAATGTCTGGCATTCTGAGTCAATATGGCCTCAGGGACCTGTTTTTATTTGAGTTTGACACTTTGGGATAAACCTAATTAAATATTCAATAGGGATTTAAAGTCTTATCCTTGGGTTAAAAAACAATCAGTTTCAGAAGTACAAGATCTAGAGGATACATTTAGACAACAGTTTGTCTGAAAAAGAGCTACAGGTGCTTCTACTTCTAACAAACACCAAATGATGGATGACACCAGTGCAAGAGGCCCCAACCGACCTAGAGTCAGAGGCCAGGGAGGTTTCCGGTGGCTTAGGCAGTGGGGGACCACGGTCCAAACCATGGCCTCAGGGCCTGGGGAAGAAAGGCCGAAGACAAGGCATGGGTTCCTATCACCAAGCTGGGCCGGCTAGTCAAGGACATGAAGATCAAGTCTTTGGAAGAGATCTATCTTTTCTCACTTCCTGTCAAGGAGTCTGAGATCATAGATTTCTTCCTGGGATCTTCACTGAAAGATGAGATTCTGAAGGTCATGCCTGTTCATAAATAAACTAGAGCTGGGCAATGTACCAGGTTCAAGGCTTTTATGGCCATTGGTGACTACAATGGCCATGCTGGTCTTGGTATGAAGTGCTCCAAGGAAGTGGCCACAGTTATTCGCAGTGCTATCATTCTGGTCAAGCTGTCCATTGTTCCTGTGAGACATGGTTACTGGGGTAACAAGATTGGTAAGCCTCACAGTGATGTGGACTGGTTCTAGTGTGCCTGATCCACACTCCTAGGGGTACTGGCATTGTCTTAGCTCCTGTGTCTAAGAAGCTCCTAATGATGGCTGGAATTGATGACTGCTATGCTTCTGCAAGAGGCTGTACTGCTACTCTGGGCAACTTTGCTAAAGCTACTTTTGATGCCATCTCCAAAACATATAGCTATCTAACCCCAGACCTGTGGAAGGAGACTGTTCATGAAGTCTCCTTATCAAGAATTCACCAACCATCCTGTGAAAACTTATACTTACATGTCTGTCCAGAGGACCCAGGCAACTGCTGTGGCAACTACATAGATGTTTTTTTATAAACAAATAAACTGAACTATGCCTGCTTTAAGAGAGAGAGAGAGAGAGAGAGAGAGAGAGAGAGAGAGAGAGGGAGAGAGAGAGAGAGGGAGCAAGCAAACTAGAGGTTTTGGTGGACTACAAACTCAATGTGACTGAGCAGTGAAAACTAATGCAACCATGGGCTACTTTAAGAGGGACATAGATTCCAAGAATAGAGATGTTTGAGAGATAGCTCTGCTTTCATCAGATCATCTTCTGAAGTTATGAGTGCTAGAGTTTATAAAAGACATTAAAAATTATGGAAAGGGTTCAGAGAAGAGCAACTAAACATGAAGGCATATGATTCCATGGCAGATCAGCATGAGTTGAAAGAACCAGGGATATTTAGCCTAGAGACTCCAAGGGAGATATGATAGCCATCTTCAAGTATCTGAAAGGAAGAGGGATTATATTTGTTCTATTTAATGCCAGAGAGAACTCAGGAGCAATAGGTGGAAGTTGTAAAGAGGGCAAAGTTAAGGCTTACTATCAGGAAAAACAATAATTAAAGCTGTCAAAAAAACAGGAATGTGCAGCGAGTTCCTCCTCCTTGAATGAATGAATAAACATTTATTACATGCTCATTATTGGCCAGTAATTATACTTAGCTCTGGAAATACAAATGTAAAATCAAGGGCATTCTTTGTCCTCAAAGAGCTTACACTGTAATTGAGAAAGATAACACATAAAAGGAAGTGATGGTCAGTGAACTGGAAAGTCTAAAACAGATGGTCAATGAGTTCACAGGGATGTGAGAGTGACACACTCTTTCCAGTAGAAAATGAAGTAATGATTTGGTTATAGTTCTAGAAGTATGAAGTGGTGGGGTGAGGAGGTGTAGAGGCTGGAAGGCAAGGTGGTCCAGATGTAGGATGTCCTCAAAGTCTTAGTGCACTTCTAAGTTATTAAAGCTTACATAGGACTAAAGTTTACAACAGCACTAAGATTTTGGGGACACCCTGTACAATGATCCACATGAGGCACTCACCAAACTGGGAAACTGGGGCCCTGAGCCATAAGTTACTATTTTTTAATTTCATTTTTATTTTGAATTCACATTCTCTCCTTCCCTCAACCCCCTCATCGAGAAAGCAAGAAATACAGTAACAATTATACCTATACAGTTGTGCAAAATATATTTTGTATTAGCCATATTCTAGGAAGAAAAAGAAAGTGAAAAAATATGATTCAGCCATGAGTTCTCTATCTGGACAGCATTTTAGATCACAACTTTGGAGTTGTGGTGGATCATGATTTTGATCAGTTACTAAGTCTTTCACAGCTTTGTTTTGTTTTTTAATGATATTGCTAATTACTGTGTAGGTCTTTCTCCTAGTTCTGCTTACTTCATTTTATAAGGCAAAAGTTATAAAACCGAAGGGATTAAGTTCTCCAGGGCCTCTGGTCTCTTCTGCAAAGTGGCTGCTGACAATGGCCAAGTAGTAGAAATATTCAAATATGGGGAGGCTAGGTGAGGCAGTGAATAGAGCACCAACCCTGGAGTCAGGAGGGCCTGAGTTCAAATCCAGACTCAGACATTTAACACTTACCAGTCATGTGACCCTGGGCAAATCACTTAACCCCAATTGCCCTACCTTCTCCCCTCCAAAAAGAAAAAAAGGTAAATATTCAAATATGGACTAGATGACTACTTTTCAGGTATGTAATAGTAGGGATTCCTTTCAGGTACGGGTTGGACAAGATGGCCACTGAGGTCTGCTCCAGCTTTCCAATTACGGGCTTCTATGGTTTCTACCTTAAATACTCACTGTTACAAGGGCAAGTCACTAAACCTCTCAAAGCCTCATTTGTAAAATGAGATCCTTATTTACTACTTATTTACACTTCACACTACATACATAGAGGGTTACTGTGAGAAAGTCAAGTATTTATTAAATACCCACTATGTTCCAGGCAGTAAAACATTCTGTAAATCTTAAAACATTAAAAGTGATATACTATTAAAACTAGAAAACCAGGGCAGCTAGGTGGCGCAGTGAGTAGAGCGTCGGCCCTGGAGTCAGAAGGACCTGAGTTCGGAGCCGGCCTCAGACACTTAATGCACTCACAAACAAAAACCTAGCCATGTGACCTTGGGCAAGTTACTTAACCCCAATTGCCCTCCAAAAAAAGAAAAAAAAACTAGAAAACCTTTACTCTAGTCTGAAAGCATTATAAAGAAATGGACCTTCGACATTCACCTACTGTAATATCTTGAGTGTAGAGTACAATCCTTAATAAAATATTTTTAAAGAATGAGTAACACATTTCTACATGTATCTAACACATATATCACCAGGAAAACTGAGTATTTATGAATTAGACCTACATAAGGCATCTAATTATTATTTATCTTTAAAATTATAGAAAAATCACTAAAAAATTAATTCAACTTTTACACAAATTTTATATGATAATAAAAACCAGTATTTCAAGAAATGCTTAATTTCACTGATATAGATCAACTGTCGTCAAAATCTTGTTCTCAGACCCCTGGGATTCTCCAAGAGTCTTTCTATGAATCAGTAAGATCAAAATTATTTTCACAATTATTATTAACACTTTATTTGCCTATTAAAATAATCCTGTATTGTGATGATGCTTGATCATCTTCATACCGAAACATAGCACATTCAACCAAAACATAGCACAGATTGAACACAGGAACAGATTAAAAATTCCAGATATCTTCTATTAAAATCAGACATTAAAGATATTTGCAAAAATATGTAAAATAATACCATTCTTATTACTAATGTTTTCTTTTGGAAAATACAGTAATTTTCATTTAAAATGTCATATTAACATGTGACAGGCTTATTAAATATTCTAAAAGGTATATATATATATATATATATTTTTTTTTTTTTAAAGCAATTGGGGTTAAGTAACTTGCTCAAGGTTACACGGCTAGTCATTATTTATGCGTGGGTGCTCATTTTCTGAGGCCGGATCTGATCTCGGGTCATCCAAACTCCGAGGCCGGCGCTCTTACTCACTGCGCCACCTAGCCGCCCCTTTAGGGCAATTGGGGTTAAGTAACTTGCCCAAGGTTACACGGCTAGGTTTTTGTTTGTATGGATTAAGTGTCGGAGGCTGGCTCCGAACTCAGGTCCTTCTGATTCCAGGGCCGGCGCTCTATTCACTGCACCACCTAGCCGCCCCTAAAAGGTATATTTTAATTTCTAATATAGTAAATATATAACCCACACAAACAAAAGCTCTTTGAGATCCTCAATAATTTTAAAGAATGCAAATGGGAACTGAGATCAAAAATTTTAAGAAATGTTGATGTAGATAATTCCTCTACTGATATAGATGGTTTTTACTGATCTATTATAACCTAAAAAGTCATCTTCTACTGGCCAAGCTTCAGGAGGTAATAATCACTATAATTCAATGGGAAAAATACCACTTTAACCCAACAGTTAACGGAGAAAAATAATATATTCATTTTCAGTTCAATTTTTTTTCAGTTAGGTCTGATAAAGACTCCATTTGGGCTTTTTTTTGGCCAAGATACTGGAGTGGTTTGCTATTTTCTTTTCCAGTTCACTTTACAGGAGGAGACTGAGGCAAAGAGGATAAAGTGACTTGCCTAGGATCATACAGCTAGTAAGTGTGTGAGGCCAGATTTGAATTTAGAAGATTAGTCTTCCTAACTCCAGGCCCAGCACTCTATCCACTATGCCACTTAGCTTGCCCTGTACAATCCACAAAGGAAAAAGAAAAAAAGAAGAAGCCTTTCACTTCAAAAGCCACTGTACCAAAATGGCCATGGAGATCAAGGCAACAGTCAAATATAATTCTAGAAGACAAATGATAAAAGTTGGTATCCACTTCCTGACAAAGAGGTGATAGATACCAGACACAAACTGAGATACACACTTTTTTTAGGTAAGGGCAATACAATAATTTAATTCACTTGATGACACATATTTCTTACACATGTTTTTATTTTTTTCCCCAAGAAGGAAAAAATACTTGTTTAATTGAAAAGAAAAAAAATTGTAAAAAAAATTTCAAAATGGTAATGGAAAAACTAGGAAACAAAACAACTCATTTGTTAGGAACACAGGGCGGCTAGGTGGTGCAGTGAGTAGAGCGTGGGCCCTGGAGTCAGAAGGACCTGAGTTCGGATCCGGCCTTGGACACTTAACACACACAAACAAAAACCTAGCTGTGTGACCTTGGGCAAGTTACTTTAACCCCAATTGCCCTCAAAAAAAAAAAGTGTTAGGAAGACAACAGTAAATATTGCAGAATTACCAAAAATGAGTTTGACTCCATTAATATCTCTTATGCTAAAGGACTCTCAAATCTACCTACGTTACCCTAACCTCTTTTTTGACCTTTAATCTTACATCTCCTACTGCGTTTTGGGCAGTTCAAATTGGATGTCCAGTGGCCATCTTTAAATCAACATATCCCAAATCAAATTCATTATCTTTCCTCCAAACCCCCCATCCCTTCCAGTTACTGGAGAGGGCAACATCATCCCCAGGACCTCAAGTTCACAACCTATCTGTCATCCCTGACTTCTCACTGTCTCTTACTGCCTCCTCCCACATATCCAATCTACTACCAAGGCCTGTCAATTTCACCTTTTTGACACCTCTCAAACAAGACCCCTTCTCTCCTCTAGCACCGCCACCACTCTTATACAGGCCTTCATCTCCTCTGGACTATAGCAAAAGTCTATTAGCAGATGGATCTACTTGCCTCAAATCTCTCCCAACTCCAATCCTTTCTCCAATTCAGTCACTAAACTGATTTTCCTAAAGTGTAGGTCTGACTATGTCATCTCTCTATCCAATAAACTTCAATGGTTCCCTATTGCCTCTAAGATCAAATACAAAATCATTTATGATTTGTAGAAATATACCACTGGAAAATCAGGCTTTGATAAAGCCCATTGTGATTCAAAGGGAGCCACATAACCACCCTTAAACCCTCTGGTTCTCACAGACTGGCCAACAATATGTCCCAGCCAGCCCAAGCCTCACCTGATCATGGTTTGAGTTTTGACGGCTCAGAGTTAGTGTAAATAACAATTGTTTAGGTTTTGGCCAAAGACATGAAGGGTCTTCCTCTCCCAGATTGATTTTGTTTTTCTGAGTAGATAAAAGAGGCCATTTTTTGTCTCATTTCTCACCTAGCCTGAATCACTGAATTAGTATTGTCTTGGACAAACTGAGACCTGGGAAGGACCTCAGCTGAAAAAGGCCAAGGTCTCCCAATGTATCAGGGGACATTTCCAGTTGTCCTAATCTATATCTTGCCACTGGACCCAGATGGCTCTGGAGGAGAGAGCAGGTTGGTTACTTTACACAGTTCTGTGTCACTTAAATCCAACGCACTTGCAAGTCAAGACATCACTTCCCTGAAGTCACTGGTGCACTTCCAGAACGAAGGACAAATTGACAACAGGATCAAATATAAAATCTTCTATTTGGTCTTCAAAATCCTTTATAACCTAGACCCTCCTACCTTTCCAGCCTTCCTATATCTTACTTCCTAACTCTTCAATCTAGTGACACTGGAGTCCTTGTTATCCCACAACAAGACAATCAGTCTTGTAGCTCTGGGTATTTTCTCTGGCACTGCTAGGCCTCTAGATTACCTGACCCAGGGAGACAGAAAGTTTCTTAGTAGTACTTTAATTTTAAATCAGTTTAGTAGTTTTAGTAAGTTCTGAGAAGTCAAAGTTCCTTGTGCCTATAAAGATCTATCAAGTCGGCAAAGCTGAAGTTGGGATAATCAATAGAAATGGATCGCACAAATTTCAAAAAAGCAATCCCATTATCCCTAACCTTGGCAATTAATCTGCATGTCAAGCTGATCTGTGAACAAGAGGAGTAGTACCTCTTACCTACACAAATGTGCAAACCTAACCTAAAACAGTACCTACCCAAGAGGCAAAATGAAACACTGAACTGAACTAAGTTTGTATAAAGCAAACCATTCGCTTGAATATATGCACACAATCTAGAGTAATGAGAGCAAGAACCATAGCTAGATATTTTTTGTAGCCTGGAAAATAAAAAAGAGAAAAAACATCAAATATCTGAAAGATTCACATAGGGAGAGAGAAGTCAGTTCTGCATTAATGTTTATTTCAAAATACTCAAATTTGTTCCAACAGGAAAGACATATTAGGGAATGTTTTTAGCATAATTTGAAACTTGAGTTGGTATATGTGAAATTTCTTTCATAGGAAAACAAGAAAAATGCAGAAAACTATACTTCACAATAATTCACAAGCTGCAATCCTTCCAAAGACATTTCCACGAGCCAACTTTAGGTCTTTATCAAATGAGGAGGCCTGGCCCCTTCTCACCGTCACTATTCCTCCCCATTCCCTACCTCCTTTCCCTCTCTGGCTTCTGGAGTTTCAGCTTGTCCAGCTTCCTCTAGACTTTGCAAATCCTAATGATGGGAACTGAGCAACAGACTAAACAGCAGTCCGAGACTTTTGGAGAGACAAAGGTCTTAGACTGACACTATTTACTATAGTATTTGTGTATTTCTTTACCATTTAAAAAGCACAGAATTTCACTGGTTTTTATTAGGTACCTACTTTTTTGACATTTTTCGAGGAGAAAATTTTTGAGTGTCATACCCCCAAACCCATTCAAAACATAAATCCTGTGGCTTTTACTGTGTGATTTTGCATAGTAAGGTGCTTTTTGGGAACACACACACATACACACACACACACACACACACACACACACACACACACACAGCAGAACTGACTTGTATTTTGCTAGGTCTTAGAAGGCAGAACAAAGATCAACAGGTAGAAGATGCAAGAGAGGTCAATAAGGAAAGAACATAAGGAAGAACTTCTTAACAATGAGAGGAGGTCAAAAATGAAATGGAACGAAGAGAAAAGAACAAGTTTACTATCACTGGAGGTCTTTAATGAGAGTCTAGACGACTAACTACTAGGGATAGACAAACAAGATGACCTCTAAAAAAATCCTTTTCAACTTCAATATTCTTTAATTCTGTGGATGTGTGTTCCCTTACTCAGATAGTGAAAGGTGTTAGGTATATTTTATATGAATTTAGATCATAAAAGCCTGACGAAAAACACTGTATGGTTTCCTTTACCTTTTTATTTACAGCACAGTGGAAATGCAGAAAGAGACTTAAGTATGGAAAACCTAGTTCCAAACCGACCTCTAACACACATTAGTTCTGTGACCCTAGACAAATCATTTAATCTCTCAGTGCCCTAGAAAATGGTCTAAACCTATATATTGTAGACCAGTTGTTAATACACATTAGCAACCACCATGTCTCCACTAGGAGGAAGAGGACAGGGAAGAGAGGGAATAAACATTTAGATATCACCATACTATGTCCTGAGGCCTTCAGGCCACATGCGGCCTTTGAGTCCAAGTTTTACAGAATCCTTTTATTAAGGGGATTTGTTCTATGAAGTTTGGATTCAGTCAAAGGGCTACACTTGAGGACCTAGAGGGCCACAGGTGTGGCCTCAAGGCCACAGATTTCCCCACCCCTATGCTAGACACTGTGATCTAAGTGATTTCATTTGAACCACCAGGAATATTTAACATTACTAAAATAACAGATTAGTACAACAACAACAACAACAACAAAAAAAATCCAGCACCTAGTCTGATGTCAAGAGTACAAAGCAGACAATTGGTAAGTATCTGTCAACAAATTCAACTCGATAAACAGTATAAATCATCCATGAGCAGGATGAATTCATTGACTTATTCCAGTTAACATTTCCTAAAGTGACTTAAAAGTTAAACAGTGTCCTTTTTGCTTTAAATGAGATGCTAGGTAGTAGTTATGGGCCAAAACAGAGAAGACACAAAACATGAAAAGATAACCTTTGACTGGTTACCAAAAGAAATAATACTTGGAATAAAAATTTGAGATAGTGTGGTAGAGATGATAAGAGTCCTGGGTGTGGCAAGCTAGAAGATTCTCAATATAAATCCCACCTCAAGATACTTATTAGTTGTGTTACCACTCACAACTCACTTAAGTCTCAATTTCCCCACCTATCAAATCAATTCATTAATACCTTTGGCAAAAAGGATCAAATGAGTTAACATACTAAAGCACTTAGCCATCTATTATGACAACTAAGGTAGAAAGTTCATATATTTTACTCATTATTTATAGTTATTACTTAGCATAATTTTTTAATAGAATCATAAATATAGAACCGGAAAGGCCCTCAGAAGTCATCTAATTCAATATCCAAATTGAGAGGGTGGGGTGGGCGGGAAAGGAGAGGCAATTGGGGTTAAATGAATTGCCCAGGGTTACAAAGTATGTGAGGCCAAATTTGAACTCAGGTCTTGTTGACTTTAGAGCCAGTGCTTTATCCACTTGGCAATCTAGCTGTGCACCCCCCTCACCCCGCCCCAATCCTTCATTTTACAGATGAAGTTAAATGACTTGCTCAAGGTCACACAAGCAGGTAATGACAGAAGTGGGATATGAACACTGGTATTCTGACTAAATCTAAATCCAAAGCTTTATAAACTATGCCATGTAACAGGAATCAGCTAGGAGGTACAGTGCATAGAGGGAGAGGCTGGGAGTCAGGAAGACTCATCTTCCTGAGTTCAAATCCAGCCTCAGACACTATCTATGTGACCCTGGGCAAGTCACTTAACCCTATTTGCCTCAGTTTCCTCATCTGTAAAATAAGCTAGAGAAAGGAATGGCAAACCACTCCAGTATCTTTGCCAAGAAAATTCCCAATTGGGTCAAAAAACGAATCAGACATGACTGAAATGACTAACCAACAAAAACAAATTCAACAATGAACCAACACATACATTTGTTTAGGTATTATTAAGAACTATAACTTTTCACACAGTATTTTTCTGATCTTGGTATTTTAATAACCATGACCCTACCTACCCTCACAAGGTTATTGTAAGGATCAAATAACATATTTGTAAAGCTCTTTGCAAACCTTAAAGTGATATAGACATATAATGTAATACATATACATATGCTAGCTCTTATTACTATAATGATAGTACATATGTAAGTGTCCTAAATTTTCAAAACATTTTCTATACATCCTTTCATCTCAGCCTCACCACAATTCTAATGAGGTAGGTACTACAGGTTATTCCCATTTTTACAGCTGACAAAACTGAGGCTTAGAGAAACAAAGTGGCAAAAGGACCCTAGAGAGGTTAATTTACTAGTGTCAGAAGTAGAATTTGAACTAGGCCTACCGAGCTCCAAGTTCAGCCACACTACCTTTCATCAGGGCCTAACATTAAATTTCTAAATGCAAAATGTCTTGTAAGTTACACTAAAAATACTTTAAAGAAAAACAAGCTAAAAATAAAATAAATACAAAATTTTAAACTCTTACTAGCATACATTATTATGTCTTAGAGAAAAATATGACTTCTATAACAAAAGCCTTTCCCTCCTCTTTGTTCTTTTTCCCTAACTCTAATCTCACTCTGCAATTAATACCTAATAGAATCACAGAACTGGAAGGAAATTTAGAGATTAGCTAATCTTACCTCTTACTCAAAAAGGAAATCTTGAAACATCCCTTAAAGGGATGCTTGAACGCTTCTAGGAATAAGATGTTCCATACCTCACAAGATAGTTCATGCAATTTCATAACAGCCACAACTATCAGGAATGTCTTCCTTACAAACTAAACATCCCCTCCAATATTACTTTAACACAGCTAAGAGTGAGGCACACATGTAGTTCCTGCTGCTGTGGAGGCTGAGGCTGATGGATTGCTTGAGCTCAAAATTTCTGAGCTGCAGTTGGGTTAAAAGTCTGTCAGGTGTCCACATTAAGTCCAGCACCAACATAGCAATGCCCCATTGTCCAGTGGATGCCACCACGTTGAGTAGAAGGAGTGAAACAGTTTCAACGTTTCCATGACAATTAGCAGTGAGATCAGGCCTATCAGCAGCTGCTGCACTTCTAGTCTAAGTAAGATATCACGTCTTAATCTCAAAAAAAAAAAAAAAATTATATCCATCCACTGGCTCCACCCTTTAGAATTTAGGATAAATGTAATTCCTTTTTCAAGTGATTACCATTAAAATACCTAAAAGCAGTTCTCAAGCCCCAATACTTCAAGCTTTCTCTCCTCCACATCACGTTATCATAGATTTATATTTATGGCTGGAAGGAAATCTTAGGTCCTTTATTTAGCTCCTTTATTTTAGAAATTAAGGAAACTGAGGCTCAGAGACAAATTAGGGCAAAGTCTCCATTTCTGTGGACAGCCAGGTGGCAAAGTAGAAAATGGGACAGGCCTGGAATCAAGAAGAATAATCTTCCTGAGTTCAAATATGGCCTCAGACATTTTCTAACTGTTTGACTTTGGGCAAGTCACTTCATCCTGTTTGCCTCAGTGTCCTCATCTGTAAAATGAGCTGGAGAAGGAAACAGCAAACCACTCAGTATTTTTGCCAAGAAAACTCCAGAGTCATGGAGAGCTAGATACGACTAAAAAACAAATGAACAAATTCCATTCCTATATATGATAAGAGCTTCAGGAACATTTTTTTCATCCTTGAACTATAGTGTGGACCAATAAGACGCGTAAATTTTCTACCACAAACCACTATGTCTGACTACCCTCAACATGGCAACTCTAGGCAGGCAGAGGGTAAAAAGCCAAGGAGAAGAAATAATCTGGGGATGGCTGTAGAACACAGGTAGGAATAGTCAGGTTTTAAATTATTTGAGAGAAAAAGTATTCTGGACCAATAAGTATCTGCTAAAAAGTGATACAGGTCAGTAGATCAGCAGTTAGCAAACCTTTCAAGGGTCTTCATCTTCCAAGGGTTACATTCTATTTTCTCAATGTCCCTCTTAAAATACAGCATACAGAACTTAACATAATACACTAGATGTGATCTAATCCAGAGTCCAATGAAGACTGACTAGTGTCAAACAGACCATTACCTTACTTTTTCTTTATAGTAAACTTCTATTAAACTGGCTGAAGATGGCACAAGGCATTTTGGCTGCCACATCACACAACTGCTCCTAAAAACAACTAACATACAATCGTATGAAATGGTGTTATGTAAGGTTTTTTCCAATCTAGATTTATGTTTTTGATTTTTTTTTTTGGCATAGCACAAAACTTGAAATTTACTTCTCTTTATTTGACCTTGTTAATTTCAATCCATTAGTTCTAGTCTTTATCTTTTTTGGTTTTGATTCCATCATCAAACTTATTTTTCCCTATCTGTGTCATTTGCAAATAACTCCTCTTCATTAACACCAACATACTAAGTAACACTATAGTATTTGGACAGATTATACAACAAATGACAGATTCACCTAACTCTGGCCACATTTCTTCATTATGTTTAAAAAGATTTCTCTAGAGACTCTGTATACTATCTTTCTCAAATATATCCACTGTACACAAAATGTTATACCATTGGCTGAAAATATAAGGATAAAATAATACATACTCCCAGCCCTCAGAAAGTTTACTGCCTAATAAGAAGGATTAGATATTTACACAGCTATCTAAGTTAAAATGTGAAAAGCAAATAGGAGGAATTACCTACCTTATGTTTAAAAGGTACAAATGACAATAAAGGAACACAGACCTTAAATATCTACATAATTACTGGTATGGAAAATTAAAAACAGCTAAATGTCATAGTTGAATAGAGTCCTGACCTTTGAGGTAAAAAGACCTGAGTTCAAATCCAACCTCAGACACTGTATGACCCTAAGCAAGTCACTTAACCTGTTTCCTTGGTCTCCTTATCTGTAAACTGAGGATAATAACAGTACCTCCCTTCCAGGATTGTTGTGAGGATCAGATGATATCAAAATTGTAAAGCACTTGCCACAGAGCTTGTCATATAAGTGTCATAAAAATGTTTGCTATTATTATTAAATTCACAAAAATCAAATTAGTTGAAGTAGATGGAAAAAAATCAACAAAGACTTCAATACAACATTATATCATAGAAGTTAAAAAAGAAATTAAATTTTAATAAAGTACTGAAGAAACTTTATATATATGAAGAAACTGTATATATTACATATCATTCACATGTATCATTGTATATATATATATATTACACATTACATATCACACACATACACACACAAAGAAAATCTAATGAAAAACTTGGGAATAAATTGCTTTGTAAAAATATGAAATAGTCGGACTGAATCAGCTATCAGGACCCAAGATGGAGGCGACCCTGGAGCAGCACCTCGAGGACATGATGGAGAACATGTCCATGGTGGGCATCCTGTACACAGACTCGCAGGGGCTGAACCTGGGCTGCCGTGGCACCCTGTCAGATGAACGTGCTGGGGTGATCTCTGTCCTAGCCCAGCAAGCAGCTAAACTAACCTCTGACCCAAAAGATATTCCTGTGGTCTGTTTAGAGTCAGACAATGGGAATATAATGATCCAGAAATGTGATGGCATCACCATGGCAGTGCACAAAATGGCATCTTGACCTTTCAGACCTCGTCTCCAAACAACTGTAGAACTCAAACCAGTCTTTCCATCTCATTTCTCTTACTTTTAAGTACCAGTACTTAGGTCAGACATTAAATGTAATACTTGCTTCTTTCCTGTTTATTATTTTAAAGTTGCCTTTGATAAGCACTTAGTGAGGAAGGGTAAAAAGGTTTTAAGGCACCTATCAAAATCAAGTTGTTCTGTATTGCTGGGCTTTGTGTATGGTCAAAAAACATAGCTGGAGAAAAGCAAAAAAAAATATTAAATAGTCACGAAAACTCATTACAAACATGTTTGAACATAAAGAAGATGTAAGTAAATTCAAAAGCTACAAATTCAAAACATTACATTTATGGATTTTAATGCCTGAACAGAATAATCAATAAAGAAAATATGATCAAAATATGCAGGGTCCCATGGAAACTAAAAGATGATTTGATGAATATTGACTAGGCTAAAGAACAAGTTACAGAAACAGACTACAAGCCGACAATATAAACACAACAAATCAAAATCTATGATGCAGCCAGACTATTATTCAGGGGCAAATTTACCTCCCTGAATCCTTATATCAACAATCAATCAAAAAGTATTTCTTAAACTCTTATTATTATATGGCAAAATCTGTGCTAAGCAATGGGAATTCAAATACAGACATGAAATTTTTTTAAGAGATTTTATTAAGGGGTGATGTATAATACACATCTATAAGAGGAGATATACTTTATTAGAATACAGAAAATGTTATATTTATTTTATTTTATTATATAAGAGAATCAAGAAAGGCCTCACATGGAAGAAAGTGGTAATTCAGTTAAGCTTTGAAAAAAACCAGGGCTTCTAAGAGGCAAAGGTGAAAAGAGCATGTATTTCAAAAGGAAAAGAGAAAAACAATGCTATGTTTTTTGGCTAAGCTAAAGAAATTTAAAATGAATAAATAAATACATTAGCAGAAAACAAAGCAAGAAACCATCAAGATTAAAGAATTTTGTAGAAGAAAATAATTAATTTTTTAAAAGAACAATGTAAACTATAAACCATTAGTTAAGTATAAACAAAAATAAGAAAATGGGAAACAAAATTAGAATGAACAATAAAAAAGCAGAGAACAAAATAAACTGTAAACAACTAAAAAAGAATATAATATATAATGAGAATATAAAAAACTGCAAAATCTCTAAATGGATGATAATGATTCATGACGGCATAAGCAAATTTTGAAGGAGAACTTGATCATTCACAGAAAAGGCACAACTGATTCACAACTAAATTTTATTAAGATATATAAAGAACAAATAATTCCTTTAATTTATAAGCTATTTCAAAAAAAATTAGAAAAGGCAACTCTTTCCAAAAGCAAAATACAAACCTGATAAGGATAAACAGAGAAAGAGTTATGGACTAAAGTCATTAATGAACAATGATACAAAATTTTTACATAAAATGCAAGCCAAAAAAAAAGCAATATAACCCTAAAAGTTATTCATTATGGCCAAACAGAATTTGTACCAGGAATACAAGGATGGCTTAATATTAGGAAAATCACATAAAAAATAATACCACTAATAAAATCCATAAATGCATTTTATGCAAAAAATAGCTGTGGTAAAATATAATATTCATAATTTTGTATAAGAATGGAAAGACTCTCTTAATTTGAAAAAAAAAAAAGTCACATCAACTAACAACCCTCATTATTATTTTATTTTTATAAAATCTAAGACTGACCTACATACCTATTTCAGGTACCCCTGATATAAAGGTGCAAAAGTTAAATTCCAAAAGCAATTTTCTATAGTAGAACACATCTTTATAGTCACTCAACTGACTGAAAAGTAAAGAAGACCCAAGACCCCAGGTGTTACCTTTGGCTATCAACCCACTCTCCCCAGCCAACAAGGAATCTCTTACAGAAAATGTATAAAGATCTAGAAAAGAAGGCTGAGAGGATGCAAGTTGGGTGGATACTCTATAGAGTATCTATAGAAGTAGAAGACCTCACAAGATTAAAAAGGTGCTCACTGGGTTGTATTCTAAAATAATGAAATCCAAGTTTCACTAAGGAAATGTGATAAAAACTGCTATGAATCCATAAACTAGTAGCATACTAAATCAAGAAATGTTAGAGGTTTTCCCACTAAAACTAAGGATAAAGCAGAGCATTTTATTCTCACCGAGCATTTTTAAGGCTTAAAAACATAAAGATTGTTTTGTTTCTTCTTTCTCATGGTTCATTCCATTGGTTATACTTTTTCTTTGCAACATGACTAATGTGAAAATGTTTAATATGAATGTATTATGTAGAGCCTATATCAGAATACACACTATCTTGGGGAATGGGGTGGAAAGGGAGGGGGATAAAATTTAAAACTCAAAAGCTTGTGGAACTGAATGCTGTAAATTAAAAATAAATAAATCAGATAGCAATAAAAAGAAAAGAAAAAGATTAAAAAAATAAGAGATTATCAAAAAAGCTTTAAATATCTTTTTGTTTGGTGTAACAGTTTATTTAAGAACTAAGAGACTAAAGAAAAAAATCTAATTGCAATTACAAATGGTTTCAGCAAGACAGCAAAATATAAGATGAACCCACAAAGTTCAATGACATGTATAGATCTCACTAAAAACATCAACAGGCAGTATGGCATAAGCAGAGAAGTCCACAGAGTCAGGAAGATCTGAGTACAAGTGCCTCTAAAAAGACTAGACTGCAGAATTGTTATGCACTGGTCTTTGTAGAAGAGTTTCCTCACTCGGTTATATATATACTCATCTAATCACAGACCAAGTTTTAGAAAAAAAAATAAACAGAAAACTAAAGAAACAAATAGAAAAACAAAATTCACAAATTTTTTTAAATTGCAAAACAAATTTTACCAAAAGGTTTGGAATTAATCTACTAAGACACACATAAAACTCTTATTAATTGTGAAACAATCTTTTTTGTTTTAGTTTTAGTTTTTGTTTGGAGTGCAATTGGGATTAAGTAACTTGCCCAAGTTTGTTTGTGTGTGTGTGCATTAAGCGTCTGAGGGAGGATCCGAACTCAGGTCCTTCTGACTCCAGGGCCAACACTCTACTCACTGCACCACCTAGCTGCCCCGTGAAACAATCTTAACAGAAAAAGTTAAAAACCAGCTGAAAAGATATTCTATCTATAGCCAGATCAAGTCACTATGGTAAAGATGGAAATACTATTCAAATTAAATTTATACTTTCAATGCAACTAAACAATCAAAATACCAGTGGCACTTTATACAATTAACTAAAAACAGACTTTAAATGAAAAACAAAATGAAACACAAAGGGAAAATATGAAGGGAAAAAAGGGACTTACAGTACCTGATGACAAATCATACCACAAGGCAGTATATGTTAAAACTGTTTGTACTAGATTTAAAAATTTGGGGAAAAAAAAACAGTTCAATGGAACAGATTAGTTCATCTAGAATTAGAGCCAAAGTTATATGATTGAATAATACTTGATAAATCCAAGATCACAACACACTGGAGAAGGATAATAGGGCAGCAGAATACCACACCTTATGTCACAATAAATTCTAAATCCATCAATAATCTAAACATTTCCTTTAAAAAAAAATTTTTTATCACGGTATCAGAGATTTAGATCCAAAAGCAATCTCAAAGGTCAAGGCTGAACCTTTTATTTTATAGATGAGGAGATTGAAGCCCAGACAGGTTAAGTTATTTCCAGAGTCATAGATAGTAAGTCTCTGAGATAGAATTTTGTTTGTTTGTTTTGGGGAGGGAGGAAAGGTTTGAAGTAATCAGGGTTAAGTGACTTGCTCAGGATCACACAGCCAATGTGGCAGCACAGTGGCTGAGGTGGGACTTGAACCCAGGTTCCTCATACTGTACCACCCAGCTTGCCTCCTGGGGCAGAATTTGATCTCATATCTTCTTTAATTTCAACGTCCAATGCTCAAACCACCACAACACACCAACACTAAATGAATAATTATTTTTAAAATAAAGAGCTTTGCACAACAAAAAAGATGCCTCCAGAAAAAAGATAAGAGGGGAAATATCTATGTAATAACCATTTCTAATAAAACTTCTGACAAAGTATCTAGGAACCTCCAATCTTGCATTTCCAATGGCCAAACCACTATTTTTTTAATTACTTAAACATTTTTATTAAGACATGTCCAACAGGATATCCCAAAGACAATCTCTGTCAACTCAACATGTCCAAAACTGAACTCATCTTTTCCCCCCAAATCCTCTCCTATTCCTAATTTTCCCATTACTGTCAAGGTCAGCACCATCCTCCCAGTCACCCAGGCTCCCAACTTAGGCATCCTCCTCCTCCTCACTCTCACTCGCCATGTCCAATCAGTTGCCAAATCCTGTCAATTTTACCTGGCAATATCTCTCTTATAGACCCCACCCCCACATCCCATCTCTTACTACCATCTCCTCAAGCACTGCCAACATCCTGGTGCAGGCCCTTACCACCTCAAGCCTGAACCATTGCAATAACCTTCTGACTGGTCTCCTTGTCAAAACATCTCTCCCTACTCCAATGCACTTTCCACTCAGCTGTCAAACTGATCTTCCTAAAAGCATAGATCTGACTACAAACAATCCTTCATCTCATTCAATAAATTCAAAGTGGCTCCAAATTACCTTCAGGATGAAATATAAGATGAATGTGTTTGGCTTTTAAAGCCCTTTAAAACCTGGATGCTACCTAACTTTGCAAACTTTTTACAAATTACTTCCCCTTCCACATACTCTAGTGACAAAGATCTCCTTACTAGTACTCAAACAAGACAGTCCATCTCCCAAATCTGTGCATTTCCATTGGCTGTCACTCATTCCTGAAAAGCTCTCCTTCATTTCTAACTCCTGGCTTCTCTATCTTCCTTCAACTCCCGGCTAATATCCCATTTTCTACAAGAAACTTATCCCATATTTTGTTTGTACACAGTTGTTTTGCATGTTAACTCTCCTATTTTACTGGGAGCACCTTGAGAAAGGGGATTGTTTTTTGTCTCTGTAACTCTAGCATCTGGCATCGTGCCTACCTCATAATAGGCACTTAAGGAATGCTTGCTGACGACTATACAAATGTATAAACATAACCAAATTTTTAAGAGATGAGCAAAGACTATGAACAGCAAATTCTTGAAACCCAAATTATCAATAACAAACTCTCTAATAAATCAGAGAAATAAAAACTACAATAATTCTGAGATACAACCATTAAAATAACAAACTTTATAATTCAATCCTGATATGGCTATGGAAAAAATTTATCCTTATATTATTATGTTAATGTAAGAGACAGCAGAGTTAAGTTTCCACAGAGCTATTAAAAAAAAATTACTGAAGTAAAAACTACTAATAATGAATTAGGAGAAACAGTAAGGAGTTAAGTTTCCATAGAATTGCTAGACATTAATAAAGTAAGATAAAGGGAGTTAGCAGACAGGAGGTGGATCAGACCAATCGGAAAGCAGGGAGTGGTCTTGGGAGACTCTCAGACCAGGATAAGGACTGATCTGGTTTAAACCAGTGAGGGGTCAATGAACTGAGTATTCCAAATTTACTACAGCACTTACTTAACAAACCTCATGCATATTATGTGACAGGAACTAGCACCTCATTAGTTGAACATGGGATATGATAATATACGATGATGGAAGAAGGGCCGTGTTTATGAGAAATATGTAAAGGGCGTAAGGGAAAACTGAAACCCTGAAGAAAAGGAACCAATCTGTCCTCTGAAGGGAGAGTCCCTCCACACCAGACTAAAGGTATAAAGCTTTCCTTGCTTTTGTATTCTCCCCCGGGGGTGTTTAGCTTCTCTGAATTTCTCCTCAATAAACTTCTTCTGATACCCAAATTTTGGTATGGAATGTGTTTGTGTTTCTAACATTAGTAACAAGAAAAAGAAATATGAACAAAAATATTCTAAGCAGCATAATTTTTGAAAAAGTAAAAACAAAAAACACCTAAGAAACAAACTATGCACCCAAGAATTGGGGGAAAAGCTCAACAAATGGTAGCGGTGCAAAGTAACAGAATATAATTACATCATAAAAAAGGTCAAAAAAGAGGAAGGCATAGCAAGAGAAGCAGAATAAACAGAGCCTTGGGGAACACCTACACTTGGGAGATAGGAAGTAGTGCTTACAGTGAAGGAGTCTTCAGCAAAGGATATTAAGTCAATCAGGTGAGCAAATAAGGTAAAAAAGAACATGAGGAAACATCAGTATCTCAGAAGCCAAGGGAAGAAAGAATAACTAGGACGGTAGTCTTCACAAAAGATGCAGAAGACAAGAAGAATGAGGACTGAGAAAGAGCCATCAGATTTAACAGTTAAGAAGCTTGATAATTTCAACCATTTGGTACACCAAGAAGTCAGAAAGCAAGGAGTTAAGAAGTGGTGGGTACTGAGGAAGGAGAGGCATCAAGTAAAGCCAAATGTTTCTAAGAATTTCAGTGAAATGAAGAAAAGATATGGTAACAACTTAGGAGGACTGAAAGGTCAAGTGAAGGTTGGTTTGCTTTTTTTTAAAAGATGTGTTAGATTTGAACATGTGTATAGACAGCAAAGAAAGGGACAATGGATAAGAGACTGAAGGTGAGTTACAGAAGGTAATGATAAATGAGATAAGTTTCTGAAGTTAAGTCTTGACAAGCAAGGAAAAAGGCCACCTTCCTCTGAGACAATGAGAGGAAGAGGTAAGGATAGGCAAGACATGGAGAATATGGAGCAGTGGAAATAAGGTAGCCTAGTAACACAGCTAGCCTTTATACAGCATTTTAAGGTTTCCAAAGCACTTTACATATGCTGTCTCAGTTGGCCCTCATAGCACAATTCCAGGTAGCTGCTTTACCACTTTAAAGATAAGGAAACTGAGGCTGAGAGATTAGTTGCCTACCCCAGCTATTATGGACACAGCTATTAAGTGCGTGAGGCAGGACTGAACTCTAATTTTCTTGTCTCCACCTTTGTTAAACAATAAAGCAGGGGGACCACAGGAAACAAAATAACCTATTCCTATCTATAAAAGATAGCAGGGAAAAGTTTAAAAGAAAAAAAAAGAAAAGAAAAGAATCATATCCAGAGCTACCTTCCCACTATGATAAAACAAGAAATGAGAACCTGTAATTTCATTGGTATATGAAACTAGTAGATGAGGAAACTCCCTGTACCAAAGCAGTCCGTTATCTTCTCTGCAATCACAGTTTTAGAAAGCTGAGTAGAACAAGGAGAAGGGGCTTTAAGAGGGGAGATGATTTGAATTGGGTTACATAGCCAATTAAGTGTCAGAGGTAGAATCTGAACCCAAGTCTTGCTGGCTCTGAGAACAGGTATCTCTATCCATGGGATGAAGGAAGAATGTAGAACTTATTAAATTTTATCTTCTTTTTTAAAAAATCTTAAATTTGACCCATCTTTCCAGCATGTTAATATATATTTGGATCCCAAGTCTATTATCCAATGAGTAAGATGGTCATTCCAGCTTTGCATCTTCTGAAAATGTGGAAAATGTGGTAAATGTGCCATGCTTTCTTGAAATTATCAGTGAAAATATTCAACAGAATAGGGCAATGGACAGAGTGCTGGGCTCTTGAACTAGGTAAGGGTCTTTGTCCAGATTGACAGTAATCCAATAATGAAAATTCTCTGGATCTTGTCAGTTAACCAGTTGTAAAAGTATTACATCCCTCCACCTTGTTTACCTGGCCATTGAAAGAGGCTGTCAAATATCTTACTGAAACTTAATCTCTGCCTTTCAGAATTTCTCTTCCTTCAAATATCATATATTCCAAAAAGCTTTCTCAAGCTAAAGTGGCTTCCACTCATCCTTAAATTTTCCCAGATCATTTTAACGGGCCGTCATATTACTCTCCTAAATAATCAGCTTCCAGTTTCTCTTGACTGCAATACAATCTTCATAGCACTCCTAAATTAATGTTCTTAAAACTTCCTTTACAACTCTCATGAATTACTTGTCCGTGTGCATGTTATATACTCACCTCATTCTAAAATAACATAAATTCCTTGAAGCCAGAGACTTTATAATTTTTCAATACTTATATCCTCACTGCCTAGCCCAGTGCCTTGAACACTTTGGCTTAAAATAAATGCTTATTATATGAATGAATATAATGTCAAATATTCTTCAAATATTCTGACAACTCTTACAAAAGAATGTATTGGTGTTTTGGGTTTTTTTTTTTCAAGAGACTTCTAAATGACAGCAGGAGAATGAAAGATTAACAGGATTGTCTCTACTGTTTCTATTAGGGACTGGAAAAGCTGACAGTTGCAGTGTGGAAAGGGTAAATAGGAAAGTTAGAGGGGAAGACTAATGAAAATGGAGCAGGTTCCAAATAAGGTCTCAAGAATAAAGGCAGTAGGAGTGGCTAGGTGGCACAGTGAATAGAGCACCAGCCCTGGAGTCAGGAGGACCTAAGTTTAAATCTGGCCTCAGATACTTGACACGTTTACTAGCCGTGTGACCTTGGGCAAGCCACTTAACCCCAATTGCCCTCAAAAAAAAAAAAAGAGAAGAAGAAGAAGAAGGAAGAAGAAGAAGGAAGAAGAAGAAGAAGAAGAAGAAGAAGAAGAAGAAGAAGAAGAAGAAGAAGAAGAAGAAGAAGAAGAAGAAGAAGAAAGGCAGGAAGGTAGTAAAAAGGTAGGAAAAAAAACCCAACAATTTATAAACAAATAGTTTTCCAAGCTCCAGTTAATGGCCGCGTTGTTTGAGCAATGTTCTGGATAACAGAATCCTAATTCTACAATCCAAAAGGGCTTGTCATTGCCTCACATCACATAGCCAAGGTAAATCTCATCATGTCTTCACCTTCTCCAGAAAAAAAGTCTCCCCCATGTCCTGACTTTGCTATTTTTGTCACTGTTTTTGTCCTTAGTTTCATTTTTATACTTTTTCCTTCCACCACAACCAGTCACTAATTATATCCTAATGATTCTTCATTTAAACTCAACAAATACTTATTACCAGCCACTGAGGATACAAGGACAAACTGATACAGTCCTTGTTCTCAAGAAGCTTCAATTCTATTTGGGAGAAACAATATGCATGTAGAAAATCAGTCTGTTTATTCTCAAGTTTATTTAAGACAAATCCATTCTTTTGCAAAATATTCTTTTTTACTTTATTAACTTTTTCAATACTTGCTCTACACCTATATTCATAAGTTGTTGTACTAGGCAGGATGGGGGACTTATATAAGATCCAAGCCTTCAGGAGCTTACAGTTTTATTGAAAAAATATAAACATATAAATAATTATAATAGAGAGCATAATGTCAAAATGGAAGTGGTATACAAGTTCACTGACAGGAGAAACTACTTGATGCCACAGGCTTTTAAAAAGACATTGCAATCAATTTAAGTATTTGTTACAAATTAGAGCTTTTGGAGAGAGGCAATGGAGAGGAGTGGTGAAAAGTGGTTAGTAACTGTGCCTTTGTTGATTAATCAACTAGTAGAAATAGAGATGGAAAAAAAGAGCTTCAGTGAAACATTTAAAACCAACTCAGAAAAGGGAATTTCTGAAAGGTACACAGACAAGGAGGGCAGTGTGGGTACTACTGTGGTAACATTTCATACGCCCTTTAAAAGAAAATCAAGATGCTATATTCTTGGGATTCAGTTTTGTATTGAATCCTTTTTCTGTTCTATGCTGAAATATTCAAGGTTATTGATTTTTTAAAATTATAATAAAAAAGGAAAAAGTTGTAAGAGGCATTAAAATTTATGTATAAACAGATCTTCAACCAAAACTCTCAGAACTTACAAAATTACAATAGCTGTTTATAGCCAGACTACCTCTAATAGCTATCCTTCTCTCACATCTCTAATCTGCTAAAAACTGGGAAATGAAACAGAAAAATCTAGGGCCAAAAAGTCTGAGCTGCAAAAGGATAAAGAGGTAACTTTCACAAACTTTCTTATTCTTAAACTCTGGCCAATAAAGTTTGTTCTACTTCTGCCTCAATGGGAAAAAGCATTGATTGATAGATGGATAGATAGATAGATAGATAGATAGATAGATAGATAGATAGATAGATAGATGGATAGATATACATATATACATATATGTGTGTGTGTGTGCATCTATAGCTTTATATATAGACAGAAAGATAAAGCTACACAAACATATATATATTTAATTAAATATACCAAATTACTGCTTCGTTACATTTAAAATATAGTATGGGAAAGTTTGCAACATGTTAATTTTACTTTCAAAAAGTTTGATGTCGTTCTTAGAAGTATCTTAACCTTAAAAGGAGTTTCCCCTTAATTTGAATTGTTGTCGGACTTTTAGAATGAAATTCAAGGAAAAAAAAATTACATGAGTTCAAGCTTCTGCATGCCACTTGAAAGACAGGTCCAGCAAATGCTGGATAGGCAGCAGTAAATTTAACACCACTCTTTTCCATAAGCCAAGTTCATGTGGCAATAACATAAACAGTTTTATGTCTTCCTGATTTAGGCCTAACTGAGCAGCAAAATTACACAACTAATCTTTTAACTTAGTATTAAATCAAATATCTTTTGTAAATACACTTTTGAGAGGCAGTGTAGTCTAATGAATAGACTATAAACCTTGGATTCTGAGATACTTGAGATTCAAGTCCTGCCTCTGACTCACATTGGCCATGTGATACAAGGCATGTTATTCAACCTCTATAGGCAACTCTATAAGATGAAGTTCAATTCTCAAGACTACATAACAGACAAACTGTGGAACTGCATCACATACATACATACATACATACATACATATATACACACACTTTAGGGCATTTAGTATAATATATTTTTAAGTGGTCAGAAAACCAAGACATTCTATACAAGTATGTCACTATAACCAGCTAATAGAACCAATTAGGTTAAGATGTTTAGCTATTTTCTACTAAGTTTGTACCCTTACTACCAAGTCATTCTCCCTAAATGTTGGATACCTTCTGAATACCTTCTTTCCTTTTTCAATTGAAGAATTCCAAATTCCCGTTTCAATATATAAAATCTAATTTGTCTAGTCTGATGTAGGAATGAAATATGCCAAATAAGTGAATTTTCCTAATGATTAAAGCTTACCCTATCACCTAAAACAATAAAATTTTCATTTCGATAATTTTATGGAAATCATTCTAAAATGTTTATTTTCTTGTCTTGTTAAACACAATATAATTTAACCTTTTCTGTATCATCTATATGAACTTAATTGTCCTGTGATATAATAGTCAAGCATGAAGGGCTCCCTGCATCAATACCTAATATCCCAGAGAAGTCTATTTTGGTCTACTTTTTAAAGTTTTCCTGTCTTGTCCCAATCAGAGTCACTTTTAATTACTGTCAGCCTATCTCTCTATCAATATCCCTCTCTCCTGTTTCTAATTTATAAACTGAAAAAAGCAAGCTAGTTAGAATTCTGGGTTAAACAGAGTAAATGAGTGGGATATAGGGGCTCTGGTGTTAAGGGTATGAATGAGTTTTAATAAATCAATTTTGGTCACACAGAAGCCTTTCTTTGCTTACTTCCTGGTAAATGGCTAGATGACCTATAGATAAAAGAAATGCCCTAGTGTTAGGGAGAGAAACTGGTCCCAAGATTTTGCAGGAATAGGGAACTTCCAGATGAAGGAATTCCCCCTACCCTTGCAGGTCTGCAACTTACAGTCTTAAAAACTGGTTTGGAGTGCTCAGACGTTAAATGATTTACCCAGGGTCACACAGACAATGTTTGAAAAGTGGGGCTTGAACCTAGGTCTCCCTGGCTTCAAGGCTGGCTTTACTCGTTAAACAACACCACTTCTCTAGTTCCATATCCATCCAGTTTATTTCCACTAGAGTCTTAAAAAAACTCTAAAAAATTAAATTTATTTGCCCCTGCCTTTATTAAGCTCTTATATTTGCAAAGTTGAATGACTGAATTAGAGTTATACATGTCTATCTGAATGGAAAATCAGCACTAATCAAATCTCATTAATCTGCTTAAAGAATTATCACTATTTAGATGAAAAGGTTTTTATTTCTTAATTCAGTTAATGTTTTATTTCAGTAGGGTATCGGTCAATCTTTCTGAATTAGAAAGCAAAGATTTCTAATGGTAGATATAACAACACATAACTAAAGGAAAAGACTAAACAAAACTACATTAGTCATTATATTTTCTTAAGATGTTTTTCTCAAAAAACAGTAACATGGTCATTTGCGGGGGGGGGGGGGGGAACCTAACCCCTATGCTGGTATCTAGTTCCTGGGTTTAGGGAATTCCAGATGTGAAAACAATCTCCAAGATGCGTATCTGTAGCTCCAGAGCAAGGTGTATAGGTTTTCTCTATAACATACCACAATCTAATCTTTCCCGGATCATTATTATGAACTGTATTTCAATCTAACTGATTTCCTTGGTAATCCTACGTATTATTCTGAGATGAAGTGAATAAATTTTACCAGTTTGCCAAAGGGGTCCACCAAAAAGATTAAGAAAACCAGTTAGAGAGATCTGCCTGAGACACTGAAAAGCTAAATGACTTGCCCTTGGTTAAATCTAATAAGAGTCAAAGGTAGAACTTGAATCTAAGTCATTCTGATTTTGTGGCTCACCCTCTCTATCCAATATGCCAGACTGGCTGTTTAGGTGTTCTTTCTCAGGAAAAAAAAAATTCAAAAAGTGAATATGCCACCTGGAGACGCCTTCAACACAATTCAAACGATGAGAAAAAAAATTATGTAATATGATTTTACAGTAATTACAAAACAAAAATAATTAAGCTGTTTTATCAGGTTAAAATGGTTGAGGTTTCAAAATATTGCTTAAGATCAGAAACACTACTAACAAACAACAACTACTTATGGATGTTTTATGTTTTAAGCATTCTAGATTACAATTTCTTTGCCATAATCTTAGTCATTTCATTCATTATTCACAAACTCCAGGAAAAGAAACCTAAAGAAAATATATCATTAAATTACTTCCTGGCAATATGCTTATTCCCTACTCACTAAGAACAGAAACTGAAAAGCATTCAAGGAATACACAACTGCTTTAAAAAAAAAAA
This sequence comes from Gymnobelideus leadbeateri, assembly GCA_011680675.1. NCBI lineage: Eukaryota > Metazoa > Chordata > Mammalia > Diprotodontia > Petauridae > Gymnobelideus > Gymnobelideus leadbeateri. The sequence goes on along the minus strand of WOXC01006800.1, from coordinate 38,509 downwards.
TTGCCACCATCACAGTATTTCCAATAAGGAAAACAAAATAACCTCAAGATATATGCTCCTCAGTACTTCTGAATAAAATCAGAATAACTGTCACTTTCAAATATACTTTATTATACTTTGAAAGAAAATCCCCCAAGGTGGGGGATCCCAAAGTATCAAATGGCTAAAATTAGATGCATAGTTACGTTGTAGACAAAACATGAAAATAGAAGTAACAATGTTGCTACTAAATCATTCGAAACAGTAATACTGTCAATGACAATAAAAGAAACTAATTCAAATAAACTAATTAACAATTTTCATGATCCTAAGATACTAGCTGAAACTAGCAATACTAAAGTTCCCTATTTTTATTATTTATTGGAATTGATAAACCACATATATCTCTAATTCTCAACTAGTCTCTGAGTTATAACAATACCAGATCATACGAGAAGTCATACTAGAAGTCATAAAAATCTTTTTAAAATAACAGGTAATGCTAGAAAAATGTTATGACAGTTCTACATCTGAAAGAAATACTTTTTCAAGATCAGATCCTTACACCCCTCCTTTTGAAATACTTCCACTTAACTCATTTTTTTAAAAGTTTACTCTCCCTCATGTATTTATTTCAATCACCATTATAGGGAAAATAATACAGCAAATATATATATATATAACATATATGTATGTGTGTGTATGTATATATGTGTACTTTTTGAGGGGGCGATGGGAAATGAGTAGTTTCGAGTAAGGCCACCAAAATCTCTCAAGAATATGTGTATGTGGGAGAGAGAAAGGGAGGGAGAGGGAAATAGCATACTCAGCGCCCAGGACACCACCTCATTTCCCTAATAGGGATGAAAAGCTCAGGCCTCTGGTAGCTTCCAGCTGACGCCAGTGTTCTCCACACCAACCCCCCCCCCCCCGCATTTTTGACAGGATCTCCAGATGAAGAAGCTACTGCTGGCGTGGGGCGGGGGTGGGGTGGAGGGGTCCTCTCAAATATGTGGTACCAGGATCCCTCTGGGCAGCCCTAAGCCTTAACCTCTTCGTGCCCCACGCCTCCCTCCCTGGGATCCTGTGCATCAGCACCTAAAGACATCTTACGTGGGTCCCCTAAAGGAAGCTCTGCCCAGGCGCACGACGCATCATCTCGGAGGCTCAAACCCGCGTCGAGAAGGAGGACGAGGAGGAAGAGTTTCGGCCATTCCCTTCCCTGGCTACTAAAATTACAGGCTCCATTTCCTGTCCCTGGGGTGAGGACCAAGTCACCTCTGGGAGAGAGGTCCTTTCCCCAGGCTCGGTGCCAAGCTGGGCCACCCCATCCTTGCCGAGAGCTGGAAAGCCCCTTGGCCAACCTTCGCTTGGGTACCACGACCCCTCCCGCTGCCCAGGGGAGGGCGAAAGAGAGAGGCTGGAGCTCCAGAGTCTCGGGCACTGCTCCCTGCCCGGCCCGCGCGGGCCGCTCCCCTGCCCTGCCCTCCGCGCCCGCCACCCCACGGGCCCGGGCGAGCACCCACCTCTCTGCAGGAGCTTCACCTCCCCGTTCTCCTCTCGGGGCCCTCCAGCCTCGCCCGCCCCGGTGGCGACGTGCCTCCTCTTCTCCTTCTCCCGCTTCTCCTTGGGTCTCCGAGGCTTGGCGTTAGCAGCGGCCGGGGCCGGGAGCAGAAGATGGTGGTGGGGCTGAGCGTGAAGCAGCGTCGGGGAGACGAGCAGTTTTCGGGGCAGAGGTTGGGGAGAGAGTGAAGAAGAGGAGGAGGAGGACGAAGAGGAGGAGGAGGACGAAGAGGAGGAGGACGACGACGAAGAGGAAGAGGAGGAGGAGGAGGAAGTGGTGGCGGCGCCCGCGGGAAAAGAGAAGCCGCCGGGAGGGGTGGCGGCGGCGGCCACCGCCGCGAAGCTCCACAACGCGGGGCTGCCATAGCTCTGAGGCGGAGGCGGCTGCTGCCTGCTATTCCCGCCGCCGCCGCCGCCCCCTTCCCCGTTCACTCTTCGCGGTGGCTTCTTCTCCTCCGTCCGGACCTTCTTGGCCGACAGAGAACATGACGGGTCCCGAGGACATGGAGGCGGCGGTGGTTTGCAGAACGACTCTTTCTCGGGGGCGGCGGCAGCGCCGTGGACGGGGTTCAGCGGCTCCGCCATTTTGCGCTCCTGTTGTATTTACTCTCCCTCCGCTCCCAAGCGCCGAGGCGAGAGGGGCGGGCCATCATCGGGAGGGGAGGGGAAGAGAGGGAAGGGGCGGAGCGGAGGAGGGGCGGCTCGAGGCGTTCTCCATAGGATGAGCGGCGTTGAGGGATTCCTTCTCTCGCCAATCATACTCGCGGACGCGGAAATAGGGGGTGGGACCGAAGAGCCAAGAGAAGAAGTTGAGTAGGGTTCTGCGGCACGCGGCGAGAGACGGGGAGGGGGCGGGGAGGGCCTGCCAACTGCCCGGGTTATCCGAGCCTCCAGAGGCTCGCGCGGGTGACAGCCGAGCTTGGGGCCCCGCCCCAGATGCCCAAATCCGCCTCTCCCCAGGTCTCGCACCTCTCTGTCAGTACAACTATTTTCCCCCTCTTCTCTTTTCTTTTCCGCTTCATTACCTTCTCTTCCTGTTCGCTGGGCCCCTTCCTGGCTCATTCATCTCTGACGACTTAATTTCAAGGATGTTCAGAGGAGGGAAGCTGCGGGCGGAGAGTAAGTCGTTTTTTCCGTTTAGGTCCCTTTCAGGGATGGAGGAAGGGACCTAGAGTCAGTGTTTCTGACCGGATTCAGGTGCTGCTGCTGTTGTTACTGTCCTCGTCGTCGTCACTGCCATCTACCTTTGGACATCGTTTTCCTGCTCGTCCTGAGGGTTCTCGAAAGCTGGCGTCAGTCAGTCTCTGGTCCGCTAGCCTTCACTAAGTGCCTACTGGGTGCCAGGCCCTGGGTCTTTCTCACCTATCGGGACTGGGTGCTGGCTTATGTAAGAAATTTTCCATTACAAATGTTACGTTTCAAAATATTTGTTTTTTTAATGAAGAAACAAAGGCGTTTTTTTTTTCTTTCTGAATCATCTCGGTCGATTAAAAAAGTATTGCTCAAATAGCTAATAGTAGCTAAGAGTCCAACTGAAAAGCCGTTGGCGTTTTTTAAAAAAGCTAATTTATGAGTTTGAGAAATTTAAATGTTTTGAGCAGTACTGTTCTTCTAAGGTTACTGCGTTTTTGAGTACTTTATTGAGTATCCTAGCTGTTTTTTGTAGACCTTATATATTTAAAGGGAAAGGCATTTGAGAAGTAAAAAAAAAGTAATTTGATTGTAATAACTGGTAATGCTAAAAGTGATTTTTCCCATTAGCTTTTGAAACTGATTTAAGATGTCAGAATTAAGTAGATTGCAAAGTTCCTTTATCAAAACGAGATGACTAGTGATAGGAAGAGTGATTTTTAACTTAACCATTAAAATTGACTGAAGATATAAGTAGGGAAAATGTCGGGAAAATAGATTATAAAATTGTATTAGTCAAGACAAGAGACTTTGAGTAAACAGAGACATATTTAATTAGTACTAAAAGTACTCAATATATTTAAACTCTATGCACGTGGAAGTTTCTGAGGGCCCTTGAGATCAATCTTTGTTCAAGTGGAAAGTATTACTGTCTACCCATTCCTGTAACCTCAAGAAGTGGGGATTTTAATATTTTCTTTTTACAGTTAAAATGTCTTTGTCATCTTTGCCCTGACCCTCAAGATTATTGAAAAATTCTCACAGGGGAAAAAAGAATAACAAATTTAGTTTGTTGTCCTATAAAGAAGTTGTCCTATAATCTCTGGGTTTTCTACCTCATGATATGGGATCCTAGATATTTTTGGAACTGTTTTTTGTGAGAATCATTTCAAATCCATTTCTAATTACAGTTAAATTTTGCTTTTAAAAATTTATGAGTGTCCAGGAAAGTGCATAATATAATGTAAAAAACATTGTATTTGAAGTCAGTTGAAGTAAGTTCAAAATTCTGTCTCTGCTGCTTTATTACCACTGTGACCTTGGACAAGTTACTTGTTAGTATCTCAGTTTTCTCATCTGTAAAATGAGGAGGTTGCAATGAACAAAGAATTTTCTTGTTCTAAATCCTATGATCCTATATCACTTGGAAAGCCTAAACTTGAAATAAAAACCTCAAGTTTGAGGCATTAGGTCTTCTACTATGGGTTAGTTATTTGACCTGAGTTACCAGTTCCCTTTCTGTAAATAGAGATGATATTACTTTCCCTTTCTTTGTATCTTCAGCAGTTAGCAGTTCCTGCCTAACACATTTTAATAAATGCTTGTCGACTTAGTGAGTGGCAGACTGCCTGAGGGGATTAGACACAGCTAGGTAACATAATGGATAGAGTACAGGATTTAGACTAAGAAAGAGCTGAGTTCAAATTCCATATATGTCACCCTGGGCAAATCACTTAAGCTCTCTTTGCTTTAGTTTCTTCATCTGTAAAATAAGGGTAGTAATAGGACCTAACTCCCAGGTTTGTTGTGAGGATCAAATGAATTAACATACATAAAGCCTATAGGTATGTTTTTATTATTTACTAGCAAGAATAATAATTATAGCTGTTATTTCTATAACCCTTTGAGGTTTGCAAAGCACTTTACAAATATTAGCTCATTTAATCCTCACAACTCTAGAAGGTAGGTTCTGTTATCTCCATTTTATAGATAAGGATACTGAGGCAGACCGAGGTTAAGTGACTTGCTCTGGGTCACACAGCTAGTGTCTTAGGCTAGATTTGAACTCAGATTTTGTTAACTCCCATGTCCATCTATCCACTACACCATGTAGGACATTGTTCTTTACTTTAAGTCTGAGGAATCCACATTATAAAATGGAATCCAATGTATAAATGTAAGCAAACAATAGTGGTATGTTGAAAAATATAGTAATTGTCTAGCTCATATTTAGGACAGCTGTGCACATGCTCCTCTACTAAGATTAATTGAAAATAGTTTTTAATTAGAGTTAGCATTTGTGAGCTGGGATTTATTTTAAAACAACATGAATATGATTCCATAAAATGAAAGATTAAAAAGATGATGTAGTTATTTAACAAGTAAATAGAAAATACATTTTGTAATCAATGTAAGAAGAATTTTAAAATAATTCCAAAATCTTTATCCAACTGAAAAACATTTGTTTTGTTTTCAAATCTTTTCAATGAAGAAAAGTTTAAAGTTTTAAACTATTAACTAACTGGAATTCTCCCAAAGTATCTTCCACATACCTATATGACATCTTGTTTTACTACTGCATTCTCTAATCTAAAGTAAATGTCTGTTGAATGAACCAAATAAAAGTGCCTGTATTTCAAAGTTGCTCTGAAGGTTTTCCTGATTTTTTTTAACTCTTCAGTGCTTCTACCACCACCACTACACCTGACCATTGGGAGAAACTAATTTCCATAACCATCCTGAAATAAAACCTGTTTTTCCTTGGTTCATTTAAGACAAGGTTGGAATATTTCAAAAGTAATTTTTATGAGAAAACTAATGGAATGCAAACAGCATTCCCTTACTCCTTACCACCACCACCACCCCCACAAACACACATACCTCTCTGAGGGGGAAAAACTGAGTTTACAAAATACAAATTTCTAATCCTAACTAACATTTAACCAGAGATTATCTTAGCAACTACTGATTACATGGTACCTAGTTCCCAGTCTCTTTCAAATAAAAATTTTCTACATTGGATTATAATCTTTTTTAAGAGAATTATACTTCCCTTTCCATCCCAAGGTTATTTGGGATTGATACTATACTAGCATCTTCAAGCTTCCCCAAACCTGCTGGCATTATCATTTTGAGATTCAACCTTCAAAGGGTCCTGGGCTAGATTTTTTTTTTTGTACCTGTCTTGACTCTCTTGAGTTTCTGCCTGGTGTCTGGCATATTGAATAGGGCATTTCCCATCTACTCCCAAAGTTCCATTTCTTTCTGATTCTTCACTGTCACTCCAAATCATCTACTGACTTTACCTATAAACACCTTTAGTCTATTCCTCAAGGTTTTCTACGTTCCCGTGATCCAAAAAAAAAAAAAAAACTCTTGTTCTTTCCTCCAAGCCATTTCTCCCTGAACTGTTAATTTCCTCTGGTGATTCTCATGCATTAGATGACAGAATTTTAATCCATAAACAGATATACTTTGGGGCTAAATTGAACTTAAGACTAATGTCAATTTAGGCTCACATTTGGGTTCAAAAGATCAACTACATAAAGAGAGAGGTACTGATGCACTGCAAGCAATTTTGGACTTTGCTGATATATTTAGTTTTGCTGAAAATTTTTTCTCATTTTTATTCTTTGTTACAAGGAAGGACTCTAGGAGGTAGGGGAATATATTGGGGAAATATAGGTGATATAAAAACAAAATATAGTTTAAAAAATTTTAAATACCAACTGTACAGGTGTGAAATGTCTAGCCATACCTTCCTTAGCAGTTCATGTGAAAAAGAAACAGAGATCTGTCTGACTGCACCATAACAGATACAAGTTGCTGTTTTGTTTTCTGTGGCATCTTCTGTTTTAGAATGATGGAAGTGAGAGTTCCACTCAAATTTACCTTAGTTATACCCCATATGAAGTATGATGTTAAGCCCTTGGCTCTACATTCTAGGAAAGATGTTGACAAGCTGGAGTATTCTGAGAAAAGGGGAGTTGGGATGATGAAGGGACTTGAAAATCATGCCATATGAGGAATAACTAAAGGACACTTCACCCAGAGAAGAGAAGATTTAGAGGAGGCTTGATTATTATTATCTTCAAATATTTGAAGAGTTGTCATATGAGAAAAATAGATTTGATTTACTCTGTTTAGCCCAAGAGGACAGAACTAGGACTACCACATAGAGGTTACATGGAATCTCAATATAAAAAGGATTTTCCTAACAGAGTTGTCAAAAAATGGAATTGACTGCCCTAAGAACTATTGAATTCTGTCGCTAGAAGTCTTCAAATAGAGGCAATGCTCAATTACTTATTGGAGATGCTGTAAAAGGCATACATGTTTCAAGTAGTGATTAGACTATATGGCACTTAAGATTTCTTCCAACCCTGGTTCTTTAATTCTGTATTATGAAGTGAAAAAAAAAGACTCCAATATCTGTAATAAATTTGTTTTTAAATTTTCAATTAGTCCAAACTCAAGTAGATTTTGCTTGGTAGAGGGAGTTTCCTAACCTGGGACATAACCTTTTTTAATGAAATCACAAGTCCAGCTCCTATTCCTATCCCTATTAGATGAAAACATAATTGTTTAAACTGAGTTACTATAACCTTCAATACATGAGATTACTAACCTGATTGTTTAGGTAGAAGCAAGTGAAATAGCTCTGTAGTTATCCAAATAAGGAAAAATTGTTAATAATCTAAAAATACATATACATAGCAAAAAAATACAGCAATATGTATCCATATGTGTAACTGGAAGGGACCTTAGAGATCCTCATTTTGCATATGTAGAAAGAGGTCCATGGAAGTTAAGTGACTTCCCCAAAGTCATACAATTAGGAAATGAAAGCTGGGATTTGAACCCAGGCCTCCAAATCTAACCACAATGCTTTTTCCATTCATATCATACTGCTTCACTCATTCCTTTAAGAAATTTGAAAGGGGAGGCTAGGTGCCGCAGTGAATGGAGCATGGGCCCTGAAGTCAGGAGGACTTGAGTTCAAATATGGCCTCAGACAATAACACAAAACTAGCCGTGTGACCTTGGGCAAGTCACTTAACCCCAATTGCCCTACCTTCCCCTCTCCAAGAAAAAAAAAAAAAAGCAAAAAAAGAAATTTGAAAGAGGAGTGATCATTTCTTCTTTTTTTTTTTTTTGGAGGGCAATTGGGGTTAAGTAACTTGCCCAAGGTCACACGGCTAGGTTTTTGTTTGTGTGTGCATTAAGTGTCTGACGCCAGATCCGAACTCAGGTCCTTCTGACTCCAGGGCTGACGCTCTACTCACTACACCACCTAGCCGCTCCTGGAGTGATCACTTCTGATTGGGGAAATCAGAGAAACCTTTATGCAGTAGGAAGCACTTGGGTAGAGCCTTGAAAGAAGAGGTGGGAAGTTCAGGAGGTAACTTGCTTTCTTTCTTTATAACTCATCTCATCTCTTGCAGAACAATCGATCTGGTTAGTTGTGAGTTGTGGGAGCCCTTATGTCTCTGACTGTTTCTTTCTGTCCTTTTCATTTAACCTCTCTGAACCTCAGTTTTCTTAGCTATAATGTAAGTGTTGGATTAGCAGACTCTAAATCTTTGGGGACATGCTGAGAATGACATCCATTTTTTTCCATGTCTTTTGGTAAGATGTTTAGGACTAGAGGGAGGACTTGGAATTATTTAATTCTGTAATTCTATTGTTACTTGTTGGGGAAGAGGAACTGAAACAGCAGTACCATGGACAAGGTTATGAGGCAGTAGCCCTGGTGTAAAGGGACCATTCACAGTCTCACAATGACCCTACTTTAAAATTAGGCATCAAAATAAAATGTTATAAACTTTAAGCATCAGCTAGACTATTCTCTTTAACTGAATCCCCCCCTGTTAGGTGTGAGATTCTCTTGTCTACATTAAGTTCTTGTAAAATTTAACTCAGTAAAACAAGAGAATATAGGAAGGAATACACTTCAAAGAAAACAATGATGACCTCACTTTTAGGTAGGCCACTGTGATGACCCACCTCACAGAACTCTTATGAAGTTTTAACTCTTTTAAAGTTCTAGTATAAATGTTATTTTCTCCATGTTTCCCAGACATGCCTGAAAAGCTGATCTCTTTCAAATTTTCTCTGTAGCAAGGAAGGTTTTTAAGTATTGAATTTCAAAGAATTTTCTTGAAAAATACAATACAAAATAAAGAACTAAGAAATCAATAGAATAAATAATTAAGCTGGAGTAAATTCTAAAGGTAGATAATCAACAAAGCAAATAATTGAGCAAAGTAATTGCTGTAAAATTTGAAAGCAATATTTGCTTTGAATAGTGAGGAAGTGAATAGTAGGAGACTTTTTCTAACATGAGTATTCCTTCATAACTCCCTCATTGTTGTTTTTTAAATCATTCTCTTTTAGTTGTAGGGAGAAGAAAATCAATTACCCTAATCATGAAGTTAGGGTAAAGGGGGAGAAAGAAGGGAAAACCAGAAATGGAAGCAACCATCCAAGAGAACTTATAAAGTTATCAGTCCATGTTTATTTTTTAAAAAGGTATCAGTACATTTTAATTTTTTTTAACTTCAGTTCAATTTCAAAATTTTAGGTGAGTCACTTATATGACTTCACTGAAGTACCATAGTGGACTGGCTGCTGGTTTCCACTCCCATCTTGCTTTAGGCACTTTTTAGCTGTGAAATTCTAGGCAAGTCACTTAACCTCTCTGAGTCTCAGTTTCCTCATTTGTAAAATGAGTTTGGTTTTAATAACCTCTAAGGTGCCTTCCAACTCTAAACTTATGATCCCTTGTGCTTTCTTTAAAAAAAAACAACAACATAGTTTTCTTTCTGCTTTGACCTTACTTTGTTTTTGTTGTTAAGAGAGGAAGTTAAGTTGTCACTGGCTTTCTTCCAGACGCAACTCAAATTCCATCTTCTGCAAGGAAGTCTTTCCTTATTACCTCACTCCAAGTACCTTTCTTCTGAGATTGCCTCCCACATACACTTTATACATCTTCTACGTAGATACTTGTTTGCATGTCATCTCTCCCATTAGAATCTGAGCTCCTGGAGGGAATTTTTTTTTAAACTTTCTTTATATCCCCAGGAGTTGGCACTATTTCTTGTTAATGATTCTGCTGGTTGTGGTTATATAGCAAGGTAGAAAAATAGAAAGCTGACATAGGTGAGGCAGCTATTTGAATGTTACATTTTAAAGCCAAGAAGAATAGAAAGTTGGGGGGAAGGGGAGGGCCCAGAAAAACTCAGTAAATTAGAACCATCCTTGAGTATTTTCTGAAGCCTCCTTCTTGTGACTGATTTTGTTTCCAGAATTCAAATATGGGAGGCTCCTCCTACTTTACTCTAAAAAAGAGGACCAAAAGCTCTAAAAATGTTTCTCTATCTTCATTCCATCTGGAACCCCATTAGAAAGGAAAGTAGGATTCTATATTTCTGACTACAGCTGCTGGTGAAGAGTTATAAGAATAGATTTTAGAAGCCAGATCAGCATAATTTAGCTAAACAATAACCAAGAAAAATAATGTAAAGGAAAAATGGAATCTGCTTAAAAATCTATATTTAGAGAGGAAAGAGGAGTTAAATTTTTAAATGGTACAGTGGATAGAGTCTTAGGCTTAGAGACAGAAAGACCTAAGTTCAAATTCTGCCACAGATACTTAGTAGCTATGACCCTGGGCAAGTCACTTACCTCTCTTAGTCTTAGATTCCTCACAGGTAAAATGGGAATGATAATAGCACCAACCTTATACAGTTTTTGTGAGGATCAAGTGAGATAATTTGCAAAGAGTTTTGCAAATTAAAGCATTATATAAATCCTAGACATTATTAAGTAAAAGGTATAAGGATTGAACCTGTAGTTTCATAGGAATACGGAGAGAAACTTCCTCTACCACAGTAGATTGACTGGAATTTATAGTCTTAGAAAACTGCCTACAACATTGAGAACTTAAGTGTTTTGACCAGGATCTAAAGGCTAGAATGTGTTAGAGGTGGGAAATGAACCTAGGTCTTCCTGACTGAGACCAGATATCTTATCTGGGATTCCATAATGTCTGTCCAAGTAAAAGATAAGCTGGATAACAAGAGATTATACTTTTATAGTGCTTGTATTTGTGGGAACATCTGCAGGTACACACTTTATCCACATAGCAACACATAGCAATTCAGTAGTAACAATACTTTCATTCCCATTTTACAGATGAGAAAACTGAGAAAAAGAGGTTAAATAACTTGACCAAGATTGAATAGAAAGTTACTCAGAGTTTAGACTAGAAACTTCCTACACTTCAAAACAGACTTCTTTGTGTGGTGAGTATTATTTAATGATCTAAGATGTGTAGATAATACAATTGAAAATAATAATAGCTAGCATTTTTATGTCACTCTGAGGTTTGTGAAGTACTTTACACGTGTTGTCTTATCTGATCCTCACAGATATCCACTTTATGAAGTAGGTGGATATCATCATCTCCGTTTTACATATGAGGAAACTGAGGAAGAAGAAATGAATATACTAATAATGGAATCGTCTAGGATTCTGTCAGTAAACATCTATCTCTCCTTTACCTGACTCTCCAAATATTAGGCAGTGATTTGGGGTTGTAACTTATGAAGAATACTAAATACTAAATACTAAATACTAAAGAGGAATTGTGACCATATAATTGAATACAGTAGGTAATAGTAAAACTATTATTCTTGGTTTTGGAATGTATTTTGTGATATTTTTTTTAAAGCGATTGGAGTTAAGTCACTTGCTCAAGTTTACACGGCCATTCATTATTTATGGGTGGGTGCTCATTTTCTGAGGCCGGAACCAATCCCGGGTTCTCCCGACTCCACGGCTGGTGCTCTTACTCACTGTGCCACCTAGCCACCCCTATTTTGTGATATTTTTACAGTGCATTTATCTTTTAACTATATTTATTTCAGACTTAGATTCAGATCTTTTGCATTTTATGAACTCACACCAATTGATTGTAGGGGCACACTATAACAGAAATATCCTGGTAACAGATAGAAGTTGACCTAGGATTAAATATTTGCCATCAATAATTAACACTAAGCTAACCAAAAGAGGTTTCTATACAGCAAACTCTTTTCCTTCTCCTTAAGACTAAATTGGCTAGTCCTCTTGATTTTACTACATCTTTCATATCTCTCGAATTCTCTGCATTTACCCTCACCCTTTTCTACCTAAATTATCAGTCTATATCAATGGAAGACTGTACCACATATATTATCAACCATGCCTGGAAGAGTCTTCCAGACTCACAGCACCATCTTGTGGTTTAGAAACCCCAAGGAAGGGAAACTTGGGGTTACTAGCAGAGCTTCCCTCTCCTTCCCTCCCTCTCCCACTATTCTGGTGAAGTCAAATTTCCCAGGACTCTATACATTGCTTCATATTTAGTTTTGCCCTGTGCTTTGGAATCTCCTCAGAACAGACTTGAAATTCCCAGAAGGGAACTTGGTTTTAGACAGACAACCCAACATTCCAGTACTACTTCTGGTCCACAATCCATACAGGCATCCAGACTTTTGGTACAAGTTTGAGAGCACAGATTTGTCTTGGGGGGGGGGGGAGGAAATGCATTTGGAGATGCTAGACAAACAAACCTCCCGTCCTCCCCCCCCACCCGCCCAAATCAGGCCATACATTATCTTGATTATTGGCATGGGGGTGGGAGGGGCAAGGAAGAGGGAAGGGGAAGAAAGCATGTAAGAGAGGTGTGTTTGGATTTATGATTTAATCAGTGTTTGTCATTCCCAGTGAGGAACCGTCTTCTACTGCAGACTGAAAATTATTTTTCAATTTATAATCTTAGAGACTTGCCTAGGACAACAGTCACAGAGTTTGTATGTATCAGGTCTTGAGCTCAGATTTTCCTAATTCTAAGGCCAGCTCTCTATCCATAGCATTACCCTGCTTTACCATCTGAATACCTAACCTATATCATGGCTTTAATCCCTTGTACCCTTCCCAGATTTAGGTCCCATGTATGCAGTCGTCTCTCTAATGAGGCTAGATTCTGGAACTCTTAAACCTAGCAGTTACTAGAACTCAGTCCCAAGGAAGATTCTTCAGCAATCCTTTGGAAGTTGAGGTTCTGGAACACTCACCACTTAGATCATATGTTTCCCTCTTCTAGGGATGAGCACATGCCTTAGCTACTGCCTCTCTAGGATTGGGTACAGGCACTCTCAATATTCTCCTATTGGGACAAGAAGCTGCTATCTCTGTACCACTTGATCACATGGTTCCTTTTCCATTGATGCTACATGGTGGAGATAATATGGCTCCCATGTTCTTTGCTCAAAGGTAGACATTAATTACTTAGTACAATTTAGCTCTGTTGAAAAGCAGAAAGGCCTAATCTTAAAATGAAGACTTACAGGGTTACTGTTTCCACAACAATCTATCCCCCTAGATTTAGAGTCAACCAATTCATCCTCATTCACTGAGATCTATCAACTAGGAGACACAAAGGGACATATCCCCTACCCTCATAGGAAGATACAATCAAAAGTCCCCCCTAAAAGTTCATCCTATTGATCAGAAAGTCCCTTGACCAATTTCTCTACATATGTATAATCTACAAAGTAGTCAGAACATTCTTATTAGTCCTGGACTAGAATGTGCCCTAGGTACTCCTGTGTTTCTTGGGCTCCAATTAGCCTCATAAGGGCTTTCAGCTCACAGAAGAGTATGATAATGAATGTTTCCTAAGAAAGAATTTAATTAACCTCCAAGAAGCTCATCTCTAGCCTTGGCTGGGTAGAAATCACAAGGTAGAAGTGGAGGTCCCAAATGATAGCATACAGATATAGTTAGTTCACGTTTTCCACACTATCACAATATCATATGAACTTGCAACATTACATATTTTCAAGAGATATCTTTGTTACATCCACAATCAGAGAAAACTACCAATTGCCCCCAGTGTAGATATTCACCATCATATTATTCTGTCTATTCTCCCTCAAATCTATACCATCTTTTTCTTGACTTCAGAAATAGAGGTAAAGGATGATTGCCAGATACCCATTTGATAAAAGTCATTGGATTATTGTATAAAGTCTTTCATGAATGTGGTGAGGCATCCTTTTATGACCAAGGGTAAGGTCTTAGGGGAAAAAATTGATCATATGAAAGAGAAATTATACCATTTAAAAGTTGAGCTTGATCTCAATTTTTAAATTATTACAGTACTATGGCATTTGTTATCTCTTAATCTTTCATTACAAAATAAATACAGTTTATAATTTTCCTTTGGATTATGTTTTCTAAAAGCAGCTGGCCCTTTAAAATAGATGTGCTGCCACTAGGTGGCAGTACTGTTCCATGACCATATAAGGCATGTCTCAACTGAAATTTGAGATGTTGCTGCCTGCCTACTTTGTTACAAATTTATAATCATTAATTTTGCTATTTTTAATATTAAAAAAATTTAAAAACTAAAGCATCTATATTAAAGCAAAATCAAACAACGCAGAAGCTTTCAAAACAATCTTTAATCAAAATTTTCTAAGATACTAGGTATTTTCTCCCCTTAATTTGTAAACATTAACATTCCTAGTTTTTTTGGATTTTTTCCCCAGTTATTACTGTATTTATTCCATAGGAGAAATAGCCTAGGCTAATATTCATTCTTTTCTTTTGCTTTTTGGAGGGGGAAGGCAGGGCAGTTGGGGTTAAGTGACTTGTCCAAGGTCACACAGTTAAAGTCATTGGATTATTATTATGTATTAATAATTATTATTACAAATAATAATTATTAAACATTTATTTATTAAATAAATAATTATTTTAAATGGAGACTGGGTGACTTCTAGGTAATGTTGTAGACATGATTTTTAGTCAGTTATGGGTTAAACTAGATAGCTTCTGGGGCTCCTTCCAACTCTGAAATTATGTGATTTTAGGAAGCAGCACAACATCTAAGGTTTCCTTGCATTTTCCTCTCTGAGTTTTGAAGTTCCATGCTCTGATTATTATTTACAGGGAAAAGGTGGCCCCTTTTGTATTGTAATAATAATTAATTATTATTACAGTAATCCAATGACTTTTATCACACAGAAACTCTAAGTTTCTGAGGTCAAATTTGAACTCAGGTCCTTCTGATTCCAGGGCTGGTGCTCTCTTCACTGTACCACGTAGCCGCCCCATAATACTAATTTTTGATTGGGAATCATTTCTAGTCGTTTTTTCTTAACTCTTAGTTTGGGGTTGTTGCGGATTGAAGTACCTTCATGTACCCTAGTCAAAAGCCTTTTCCTTCCCATTCCTTCTCTACCTGAGCATATACAGAGCAAAAATAAAAATAAACAAACTACCTAGGAAGTAGAAAAATACACTCAGTGTCCAAATCCCTGATTCCCAACTCCTTCCTCTATTCCCTCTTGAGGAAAGATGCAGAATGTTTCATCCCTGTGAAGTCATCCCTTTTTTCTTCTCACATTCCTAAGTCCTCCAATCATAGATTTTCATGCTACCTGAGTCTTTAAGAGAGGAATAAATCAGTCCCTTGCCCTCTTTTATTTGTCTTAGGATCCCCTAATTATCACTAACCCCTTTATTTGTTTTTAACAATTTATTTTTTGCTTTTTGGAGGGCAGTTGGGGTTAAGTGACTTGTCCAAGGTCACACAGCTAGTTTTTGTGTTAAGTGTCTGAGGCTGGATTTGAACTCAGGTCCTCCTGACTCCAGGGCTGGTGCTCTATTCACTGTACTATCTAGCTGCCCCACTAACCCCTTTATTTTACAAATCAAGAAATTAAGGCCCAGAGGAATTAAGTGACTTACTTAGGGTCACAGAGGGACTTCTTTAGCTAAAGGTAGTTCTAGTTTGATTTTCATTCAATAACTTTTCATTTATTTAGCTTTATACATTTACTAACTTTGTGACCTTGCAGCAAGTCGCTTAACCTTTGTTTGCCTTGGGATGGTAACAGTACCTACCTCCCAGAGTTGTGAGGATCACATGTGATTTTTGTAAAGTGCTTAGTATAGTTCCTGGCACTTTGCTAGCTGCTATCATCATCATTATTATTACTATTATTATAATTAGCTGGATTTGCTGCTAAAAAAGACTCACAATTCAAATTTACCCATATATGGATGTTTGGAACCATAAATGTAATTAGATTGTTTTCCCTACAGTATCCTCTTCTGTTTTCCTACCCTCCTTGGTGCTTTTTTATATGGAATAAAAGGAGGCCACCTTTTCCCTATAAATAATAATCAGAGCATAGGACTTCAAAACTCAGAGAGGAAAATCCAAGGAAACCTTAGATGCTGTGCTGCTTCCTAAAATCACATAATTTCAGAGTTGGAAGGAGCCCCAGAAGCTATCGAGTTTAACCCATAACTGACTAAAAATCATGTCTACAGCATTACCTAGAAGTCACCCAGTCTCCATTTTAAAACCTTCCATGAGGGGGAATATACTACTTACCTCCTGAGGCATGAGCTGAGATATGAGAGAGAGAGAGAGAGAGAGAGAGAGAGAGGGAGAGGGAGAGAGAGAGAGAGAGAGAGAGAGAGAGAGAGAGAGAGAGAGAGAGAGAGAGAGTGTGTGTGTGTGTGTGTGTGTGTGTATAACTGTTTTCCAGACTAGATAAGTTCCTTGAGGACAGGTATTGTCACTTGACATGAAAAACTAAATGGAATAAATATGACTCTGTTTTCCTTAAAAGATTTTTTTCATGACAGAATCTACGAGCTAGAAGAAACTTCAGACATGATGACTGTATAGTGTCTGTTTGAAAAGCAAAATATGAAAGTAGATTCAAATCGATGGTGTTATACCAAACATTTTCATTATTTTAATTATACATAAATACTATCTACAAGTTACTTGTCCTCTCTTTTTTTTTTTTGGAGGGCAGTTGGGGTTAAGTGACTTGCCCAAGTCACATGGCTAGTTTTTGTGTTAAGTGTCTGAGGCCAAATTTGAACTCAGATCCTCCTATCTCCAGGGCCGGTACTCTATTCACTGAGCCATCTAGCCACCCCTACTTATCCTCTTAATGTGCTTCTCCTAGCATTACAAAAAGTAGAGGCCAGGTGGCTTATTAGTATTTTTATGGTACTCATAAATTGGTATTAAAACAGATTTTTGGTTTCCTAGTAATTTTTTAACACTTCTTAGAAGACATTGGATGGAGACACAGTTTATCCAAATTTGGATGTAATGTTTAAAAAAATAAAGCAAAGCCTAGCCATTTCAATTCAAAGGAAGGATAAACTGGGCGAGAGATGAGGGGAAAGGGGGTGGATTGTCTTTACTGAAAAGCAGTTATTAGTATGAAGCAATTAAATTTGAGGACATGTAATGTCCTCAATGACATTTAAAAATTATGAGATAGAGCTGAACCTGTAAAGAGCAATGGACCCTACAAGCAGTGGGCATAGCTATATAACAAGAAATAATGTGTCATCAAGTGTAAAGGACTAATAATTATGCACAATGACTTGTTTAAACTATAATATCATCTTCAGATTCTAGCATTAACACTCTTGGTCTAGATACAGGTCTTAAGAATTATGCTGTAAGGGGCAGCTAGGTGGTACAGTGAATAAGAGTGCCAGCCCCTGAGTTGGAATGACCTGGGATCAGATCCGGCCTCAGAAAATGAGCACCCACACATAATGACTGGCTGTGTAACCTTGAGCAAGTTACTTAACCCCAATTGCTTTAAAAAAAAAAAGTATGTTGTAGTATTAACTATAGGGTAGAATGAGTAATTAATTACACTTTTCCTTCAAGAATTATTGATCTCTCTGTGTCAAGGAGTTTGGGCAATCTTTGGTCCAATATATTCAGCTCTAGTTACCTCAAGAGGTATTTTCAGAATTAACAGTTTATAAAACATTTTCATATCCATTTTTAGATTAAGGCTTTTAAAAAAAATAACAGAAAATGTTACAGTAACAATAATAAAGATGCTTAGAATTATTTCCTGCACTGGTCATTTATAATATGCCCCATATTACTCTTGGGGCAGCTAGGTGGCGCAGTGAGTAGAGCGTCGGCCCTGGAGTCAGAAGGACCTGAGTTCGGATCTGACATCAGACACTTAACACACACAAACAAAAACCTAGCCGTGTGACCTTGGGCAAGTTACTTAACCCCAATTGCCCTCCAAAAAGCAAATAGGAAAAAAAAAGAATATTGCTCTTAAAGTTCTACATTTGGGGAGGGCAGTTGGGTTAAGTGATATCATATATATCTCCATATCTTATATCAAATTTTGAATTTTAATACTCTGCGTCTGTGTTGTGTTAAACAACTTATAACTTCTGGGTACAAGAATAAATGTTTTCCTTCCTTTATAAAGATAGAATTGTGTGGGATGAAAGAGTTCAGAGTCTGAGTCCAAGATCAGAAAAGGTCTTTATTCTTTCTCATGAGAAAGGAGTCTACCCCTGTCACTCAAATGGCATCTGGCAGGGAGAGAGCAACAGGTAGAAACAAGCCTATGGTTATATAACCTTCTAATGCAGAAACCCAACCCCCAACTGGCCTTCACTCTCATTGGTAAGGAGGCTGGCGCACGACCTAAGTGCGGGAATCTATCTTGGAGACAAAGGACATGGAAACATGTGGGTATCTAATGCGAGGCCAGGAAGGCAGTTTTATCCTTATTTGGCATATCTTGTGCTGAGGTGGCACTGGGGAGGGTCTCCATTGCTCTAAGTCCCAGATTCCTGTAAGGTCGGGTGACCTCTAAACTTAGGCTTAGTGGATGCTGAAGCCACTCTAGATTTGATTTTTCAGAATGGGGAAACTTCACTGCAAATTATCCCTCACAAATTCCCCCTGTTCTTTTATATGTTTTGAAGTTTTCCCACTTTTCTTAATTCTAATTACCCTGGACACATTGACAACATACAAGGGGGCAGTCCCCTTTATAAGTGCAGA
Source organism: Gymnobelideus leadbeateri (assembly GCA_011680675.1). Classification (NCBI taxonomy): domain Eukaryota; kingdom Metazoa; phylum Chordata; class Mammalia; order Diprotodontia; family Petauridae; genus Gymnobelideus; species Gymnobelideus leadbeateri. Next base: position 19,911 of record WOXC01006800.1, on the reverse strand, counting down.
TACAGAGATTCAAAAGAAAACAGTAACAATTGTCCTTTCAAAGTCCAAAAGTCTCTTTTCACACTGCGTCCAGATCTGAGGAAGTCCTCTGATCACTTAGGGTCATCCATCTTCAGTCCTGCATCCCAGCCTCTCTTTCTTCCACCTTCTTTCATTCACTTACCTACAAAAGGAACCTTGGTGCCAATTTAAATGATCACTCCAGAACCCTTATCATTCTTACAAAATTAAAATTGGATCCTTGGTCAATTGTCATGATCACACATTAAAACAAGTTTCTTATATTTCGCATTAATCCATTATTAATTCCTCCACCAGGAGGATGGGATTTCACTAAGAGATTTATTTACATTAAGCACATAATTAAAACAATTAAAATTTTTACCAAGTAGTACAAAAATTATCCTCCTTTTAACACTAATTATAACAAAGTTAAGACAAGTATGATACTAACTAAATAATAGAATAATATTTCCACAAACCCTTGACCTACTTGTCCTCATATTATTACAAAAAACTAAAGGGGCCTGACTCATACAGGAATACCTATACTAAACCCTAAGCCTAATAGCTTTATCTTATAGTAACTTAAGATGTTCCAGAATCAAGTATTTAATAGATTTGTTGTTGTTTATTTCAAAACTTTTGATTATTGAAACTTGCCACCAAGAATAGGGACAAAAGTGTAATGAGGGAACCATATTTCCCAAACTTCAGAATGTCAATTTCAGGCAAAATATATACCAAGCTGCAGTCTCCACTGAGCCAGGCTTAAAGTCGGCCAGGTACTTGTGGATAAATCGAGTCAGAAGAATCCTACCTCAGCTCATGCAGAACAGTCATTTCCCTGACCTTCATAACTGTATCTTACAAGGTCTGACACCATGAGTTGGTGGCTTGGGTAACTTGGGCAGCCTTTCTTAATACTCATATCTGGACTTGAACTCAAAGAAACAGTTAACAGTCCCATCAAATCTTAAATAACATGCACCAACAACCAGTTTAAGATATGATTATAATCTGACATTGGTTAAGGAACATCTTTCGTGAGCCTCAAATAACTTGTATTCATTTCTATATTTACTCTTGTTCATAAAAATCAAATCTCCCATTGGGATTATAAATTATTGCTCTAATAGATGTGTATCTACTTCCAAACTTCTCTATCTTCTTATAATTATGCTTAATCTGAGCTCATACTAAAATTTCTTTTTTCTCAACTAAAAATGTCCCTGATTAATCCCAACAATTAATTCAGTCAATTCTATTAATACCCAGTTGCTCTTTTATCACTTTGAAATATGCTGGGACCCCATTCCACACATACATAGATATATCTTTACTATAGTAATTTTATAATCCCAACCTCAGCCCATGGAATAATGATTCAATATTGCATTTGTATCCCTATTTCCTTTCCTTCTCAAATTTGATTGAGCTATTAATTATAAAATCAAGTTACAAATCTTTCTGCCTTCCTAAATACTTCCTCACACTCTTCTCAACATACTTAAACCATCTGATAAAGGCATCCAGACCACTATCTAGAGACAGGAGGGGCTTAGATAAATCTCCATTTGTCCCCAAACCTTCTTATCTTCCTTTCATATTTCTAGTCAAACCTTTATTTATCCTTCCAAATCTCTCAAACCCCTCATCCGGCTTATTCAGCTTTCCTTTACACTTTTAACCATAAAACAAGATAGGCCATAAGTTATTGTACTTTTACTTACATAGCTGTTCTGCTTAGACAAAGCAAAGAGGTTAATGGCTAAACCCCACAAGCTGATGGATTTATGTCCTTGCAAGTTTGTTTATTCTTCCCTAACTAGGGAAGTATATACTATACTTCCCTATAACTATAACTATAACTATAACTATAACTATATATATATATATATAAAACTAAGTATAACTATACTTAGTCTGGAAGAGTGAGATACTTCAGGAATCTAAATCTTTTACTTATACATTCAATTATAAATGTTAACTTTTGCTTATACCATGCAATAACCATAAATTCAGATTAAAACAGCAAGATCTCTCTGCAAAATATCTTTTCTAAAAGTATTCCCTTTCTTTAAAAACAGTTTGAATTTATCCTGGTGTTAAGAGGAATAATCACTAAACCTTTATTAAAGACTTGCATTATGCCTAACTTTTCATTGATTAGCTCTGCTATAAAGATGAAAAGCAGGGACATGATTGGATAAAGCATCCATATGCAGTATGGTCCCCAAACTCTTTTACCTTAACATTAATTTACTGTCATTGGATTGCAATATACCACAAAGATTTACCAAAATTCCTATTCTAAATTCAAAATTTATACTAAAAACCAATCACTAGAAATCAATTGTACCAACTTTAAAGGCCGGTTTCTCTCAGTAAGACTTCTTCAGAGGCAGAAGAAGTAACTGCTGCCCCTCCCCCACTCCTTCCTAGTGGGGAGTGGTGAAATTCCCTTCTTAATCTGATCTGTGATAAGTGTAATGATTCTTTAGGCAATCCTCCTGAAATTCCCAAATTCCAGGGTCCCATCAAGAAACTTCAGAAAATTCACAGTAAGTTTGAATATTACAAAATCTCTATATACAAAGTCTTTGTATAATTACTAACTTTTCCTTCACAAACTTTAAACTTGTTCTGGTATAAAAGACAACTGTTAGAGATCCTTTTTAATCTTTTGTACATAGACTTGCTACTTCTCTTTGTTTAGGAGCTTCATGACTAAAACAAGCCCCGACCCCCCTTCTTTCCCTGGGCTGAGGACCTTGCCCACAAATTCTTTCCAGGGATACCTAAACCCTCTTTTCCATAAACATTAACAATTCTAGATTATACAAAACTTAAGAGAGGATTCACAAGGTCTTTTCTTCACATAATCACCAATAACTACTTTTTCACAAGCATGCTTTTGTAAATACTTGATTTATGAATTGAAATTTCCTTTAAAACAAAGGAAAACTTGGAAGTTTATGATGTCTTAAATTACATTTCAAAATATCATAACACAACTGTTTACCAGTAACACAATTATTATGTTCTTAAATTTCTTAAAATTATATTAATTCCATAAAATCCCTAGACCATTCCTTTACTGTACAGTAAGCTAGGGTAAACAAAACTTTCTGGGGCCATACAGTGAATCAATTTCTTAATGTCAAATTAACAATATATACCTTTTTGATCATATAACCATACATTTCTGAGTTCTACCCTTGGCCCTCAAAAACGAAATATTATCCACAAATTTATATATATTCAGTTCTCCATTCATGCTCACATTTCAATCAGTTTAAAATATGTTGGGCTAATTATTCTAACAGCTTCTTTTGGTTCTAGTAATAATTACAAATATCTTTACCATAATCAATGCCCATCTTTAAATTCAAATTCAATAAGCACATAATTTCAGCCTTTTCAAAAAAAATGAAATAAACCTTCAAATACGGCAATTCCTTAAAACTAATTTGGTATAAAATTATTCTTAAGTAATATAAATTCCCAAAACATTATATATTCACATACATCCAAGTTAACATACATAACTATATCCTTAGATGACTTAACAGCTTCTGAATACTAGTAAGAAAATTGTTTTTTTAACATCAGAGTTCATAATTTTTTTCCAAATTACATAATTTAGAAATGTACAATTTCCCAAACATTATGTATTTAAAACTTGCATTCTATTAACAATTTTAGGTGAATTTCCAAACCACCATATACAGGAATTAAATTATAACTTTTTAACTTTACACCACTGTATACATTTTCATAATAGCCAAGAGTTCAAATGAACAACCTGAACATTATTACATGTATAACCAAATATAATGGTTTCACATTTTTTTTATCACATCCCTTCCAAAACCAGTTCACTTTGATTTAATTCTGTTTAGAAATTTCTTTAACACTATTTCTACATTTTACTCTCCTCTTCCTTAAAATAAATAAATAAATAAATAAAGCTTGAGATCCTGTCTTCTTTCAGAGACAAAGGGTTTGACCCTGATAACAGGTTGTAGTTAACTTTTTTTTAGAGGGCAATTGGGGTTAAGTGACTTGCCCAAATTCACACTACTAGTTTGTGTGTGTGTGTGTGTGTGTGTGTGTGTGTGTGTGTGTGTGTGTGTGTCTGAGGCCAGATTTGAACTCAGGTTCTCCTGACTCGAGAGCCGGTGCTCTATTCACTGCACCACCTAGCCACCCTATGTAGTTAACTTTTAACTTCCCTTCCAAGCAGCGACTTTGGGGGCTTAATGATTATTTGAACTAATCTTTTAGAACCAAATTCCAACAGAGCCCTTTCATAGATACATCCTAAAAGGTGGATAGACATAATCCCTTCTAGCTTCCCGTAACTTGGTTTGTTGGTTATGAAGTCAGGCTACAAATTCACTAGCACTCTTTTCCAACATCTCCAGATCTTCTAAAAGTGGGGGGTGTGGGGGAAGTAGTGGCTCCACCCCACTAACATTATCAGGGTTTTTGTTTTTTTTTTTTGGTTTCTCTTTCTTACTACCTCTTCCCTTAATCTTTAAGTTGCCTCAGACATTTCAAATAAATAGAAAAAAAAGTTGTTTCACTTACCTAAGGAACTGGAAGTTAAGAACAATTTACACACTAAAAGACCTGGATCCTCTCTCCCCATTCCAATTTTGGTTAAGAATGTAAAGGTAGATAAGATTTTTCTTTTTTCAAACACTTAACCAAGGCTCTTTCTCACACACACAGACACACACACACACACACACACACACACCCCCAAACACACAAAACAAACAGTCTCAACCAGCTTTGCTAAACTTATCTCCCAAGGGAGTATCAGGGGGAACTGAAGGGAACATCCCTTCCCAACTCTGTTCCCAATTAACTTGCCACTTGTGTGTTAAAGCGGAATTTCCATTGACTGAAGGGCAGATGAAAAGACTCATCAGCCAACCCCCTCCCCTCGGATTCAAGGTTTGGCCAAAGAGTGTCAACCTCTTGGTCCAGAAATCCTGGGGAGCCTGAGGCATGGATTCTGAAGGGCCATCAGCATCCCTTCAGGAATGGCCTCCCAGTCTCCCTAATTCCTAGCCAGACTCAGGTGACTGGGTTGACCTCTTTGTCCAGGAATTCCAGCCCATCTCCTGGCCAGACTCAGTCAACCCCACTCACCACCAAATCACCTAGGGCTCTCCTTACCTGGGTCCATGCACAGACTTACTCTCAAGTAACCTTTGTTTCCCCCTTAAGACATTTTCTGCTCTCAGCTTCAGGCCCCCTTGGGCCTCACTCTCAACATCAGAGAGTTGCTCCCCCACCTCACCAAAAGGCCACTGGAAAAACTCAATGGGACATCCTGCCTATTGGTCAAGTCTGGGGAGCTCTTCCTCTCCTCTCCATAGAGGAGTCTGAAAAATCTCACTGGGACCTCCAAACTGTGTTCAGAGTCTGAGTCTGAGATCAGAAAAGGTCTTTATTCTTTCTCATGAGAAAGGACTCTACCTCTGTCACTCAAATGGCATCTGGCAGGGAGAGAGCAACAGGTAGAAGCAAGCCCATGGTTATATAACCTTCTAATGCAGAAACCCAACCCCCAACTGGCCTTCACTCTCATTGGTAAGGAGGCTGGCGCATGACCTAAGTGCAGGAATCTATCTTGGAGACAAAGGACATGGAAACATGTGGTATTTATTTGGCATATCTTGTGCTGAGGTGGCACTGGGGGGGGTCTCCATTGCTCTAAGTCCCAGATTCCTGTAAGGTCGGGTGACCTCTAAACTTAGGCTTAGTGGATGCTGAAGCCACTCTAGATTTGATTTTTCAGAATGAGGAAGCTTCACTGCAAATTGTTCCTCACAGTACTAATGACCCACCATAGAGGCTAGGCTTTGAATTTGATTTTCAGTAATGGCAAAGGGATTATGAACACTCATTCATCCTCTTTTAGCCTCCTCCTATGTAAAATGAGAGATTTAAAAACTTTGATACCTAATATCTTTCAGGTAAGTCTATCCTGTCTTGTCATGTCCTGTCCCATCCTGTCCTCCCCTACCCTAGTCATCATTTTTCCTAGTTTCCTTTGTTCCAAACCAAAGGGACACAGATTTTGAGAAACAAACAAATCAAAGCTTAAAACTGACACAGGGATTAGAATTAAAGTTGGCTTCTAGAAATTTTCTAGAAATAAGTTCTCCTCATATTTCTATGATTTGCCTATTTTTAGGTGCCTGCCATCTTCCTTTAATTCTTTTGTTGTTTTTGTGCTATGCTCATTTAACCACACCTCCTCTGCCACTCTTAAGACTTTTATAGACTCAAAAAACCTGTTTGCCAAGTTTAATACAAAGTCTTTTTTTGTCTCCAAGTTGCACCTTTCCCCTCCCCCAACCCACCTATATATTACAATTAAGTCCACAAACATTAATATACATTTGAAATTTACTCCTTTTTATAAATTCTCCATGCATTTTCACTTTAAAAAAATTTTTTTAAATCAACAGTTGTTTTCTTTTCCCACCTTCCTTCCTCACTGGATGGGAAAAAAGAAAGAAAAACAAAACCCTTGTAACCAAAATGCAAAGTCAGGTAAAACAAATTCCCATAACGACTATGTCCAAAAAATATATGTACATGTATTCACAATTACTGATCTAAGTATTTTTTTTTCATATTGCCCCATATTTACTAAGGGAAAGGCAGACTAATATAATTAGTGCTTTTAAACTTGGGGATGTCAATGCAGAAATTATATTGAGTCCTTTTACAGAGGTTCTAAAATAAAAGGGCTGACTATTAGTTTTAGTAGAGCAGTAGAGTCATATGATAGTTGTTATTGATAATTTTCAGCAAAATCGAACTCTCAGACCAAAAAAAGGAAATACATTTTTTCCATGACATCTCAAATATTGTATATGGCATGCAAACATACAGCAAGAAAATTATTATCAAGAAGACAGAGCAAATCTTTTTGTGGTGGCCAAGAATTAGAAGTTGCAAGGATATCCATCAATTGGGGAATGGCTAAACAAGTTGTGGTATATGAGTGTAATGGAATACTATCATTCCATAAGAAACGATGAGCAGCTGGACTTTAGAAAAGCCTGGACTTACATGAACTGATGCTAAATGAACGAAGTAGAAACAGAACACTATATAGAGTAACAGCAACATTACGCGATGACTTAACTTTGATAGACTTACCTCTTCTTAGCAATGCAGGATCTAAGACAACTCCAAAAGAATCATGATGAAAAATGCTATCCATATCCAGAAAAAGAACTATGGGGTTTCAATGCAGATAGAAGCATACTATTTGCGCATGCTCTCTCTTTCCATACAACACAACTAACGTGAAGATGTTTAATATGAGTGTATCTGTAGAGCTTATATCAGATTGCATGCTGTCTTGGGGTGGGGAAGAAAATTTGGAATTCAAAATTTTATGGAAGTGAATGTTGAAAATGAAAATATGCATATACATACATACACACATATGTATGTAAATAGATAGATAGATAGATAGATATAGATTTTTTTTTAAAGGAGACAGAGCAAAGCAATATATGGGACCACACTAAAAAAAAGTGGAAAACAACAACTAAAAGGACACATAATTTTTTTACATGACATAATCAATTTTATATTAGCTTCACCAGGAATAGGACTTTTCTTTTACAAAGAAAATAAATTAAATGAGCTTGGGGGTGCGGGGGAAGAGAGGAAGTTATAAGGGATTATACTACAAAAAAAATGTAGGCCTACAAACTTATGTGTTTTACATACCTTTAGAAGGGGACCTTTTAAATGTTAAAATAATCTAGTCTGAAACAAAAGAAACCTAGGAAGTCACCTGATGCAAAATGGAGTAGAATAGTAGACTCTCCAGGCATATTCTTTAAGTAATCATTAACTTGTTTATTATTTGTGTATGAGTGCACCTCCTGGTAAAATATTATGGTTTCAATCAAATTCATCCTTGAATAAGAAAAAAATCTAATTACCACAAATTTTAAATGTCAGAATTGAAAGGTACCCCAGAAGCCAAATAATACAACCTGAACACAAACAGGAATCCCTTCCCCAGCATCCCCAACAAGTTCTGATACAGCCTCTGCTTGAAATCATTCGCTTTAACTAACCAGCATGAGAAAGCTCATTAAACTCTGGATAGCTCTCTCACCATTAGGAAGTTTCTCTACTGTTAAGACTAAATCTGCACATCAGTTAATTTCTCACTCTTGCCTTGAATTCCAGACCTCAGAAAAAAAATTCTACTTAGAAGAGTTATTATATGCCACTGCTCCTCCTCCCATTTCTCCTCTTCTCCAATTTAAAATGTCTGAATTTGTGTAACTCAAAGGCTTTAGCCTTTTTTTCTTAGAAATGGAAGATTTTGCAGTCTTTCACAGAAAACACCAAACATATAATTACTTCAATTTCAGTCCTAGATACTAATTTTTATTGAAATGTATTGTGTATACAACTGCTATATCTAATTACAACTTAATTACCTCAACTTCCATTCACTCCTGTGAAAACTGGGAGGTAGGGCTTAAACTGGACAAAACTTGATCCTCACAAAATTTTAGCTAAGATATTTTTGAGGACTCAAAAGAATAAAGGGGCAGCTAGGTGGCACCATGAATGGAGCACCTGCCCTGGAGTCAGGAGGACCCAAGTTCAAATATGGCTTCAGACACTTGACACACTAGCTGTGTGACCTTGGGCAAGTCACTTAACCCCAATTGCTTTTGACTTCCTCCCTCCAAAAAAAGAAAAAAAAATTGCTACCAATGTATTAGGACCTACATAAGACCTTTGCACTGCTTATTTAAAGAGATAAGATTAAACTTTTAACATTTGTTGCTATATATAGACTCACTAAATTGAACTGTTAAAGTCAATATAAAGATTACTATAGCCAGTCTTGCAAATAGAAGTTGTTTCCAAAAGCAGTTTTTTAAAAATCTTCATTTTATTCACTTTTTGTGAATTAGAAGCCAAAAAAAGCTAACTTGATCTTTGGCTATATCAAGGGGGAGATATTCTGCTCTCCTTGACAGCATGATTGGGTATTTGCCATAGGAAGATCAAAAGATAAAAAAGTAATCACAGATACCAAAATATTCATAAGAGCACTTTTTGTAGTAGCAAAAAGCTGTGAACATAATGGGTGTCCATCAACTGAGGATTTAATTGTAATGTTATCATGGCAAATGTGAGGAATTCAGAGAAACATGGGAAGACTTTTAGGAACCAATAGCATGAAAATAAGAACCAAAAGAAGAATATGCAGGAAGACTACAAAATTATGAAGGAAAAAAATGCCAGAACACAGCCAGAATGGGATTAATTGTATTGTAAGAATATCACATAGCCAGAGGACCAGGGTATCATGTTAGAGAGAGGCATACACAGTATATCAGGAGGGCAGTCCTTCCCTTATTCCCCACTTCTTGCTTTCCAAAGCATCTATGAAGCTTGGGGCCAACAGGGAGAGTTCAAAACTACACGTGACAGAAACTAAAGGAGACTAGGAATGGGTTGCACCAGGAAACCCCAGTTAACAGACTTGAAACCAACAAGTTCTGGAAGAAAGGGGTAAGGCAGGAAAAAATCTGAGTAAATAACAGAAAATGCTAAACACAATTATGCAATGCTTTGGGTTAAGAAAAGATAAAGAGATAAATTAAGATGAAAAAAACTCCCAAAACAAGTATAGGTAGAGCCTTATAGAAAATAAGTCTGGCCAAAAGAACTATAAGCATGGCTGGAAGAAATGATGCAACAGATAAGTGAAATTAAAACTAAAATGAGTGCTAAAGGAACTGGAAGGAGAAACAAAAAGCTTAAAACGGATTACAGAAAACAGGAAATATTAGAGCAAAGTAAAATAATTAAACAACTAGGGAAAAAATGAATGATCTATTCTGAAAACAACTAATTGAAAAACAAGTTGAAGAGAGATCATTTAAGAAGCATAGGACTTCCTGGAAACCATGACCAAAAAAGAAACTTGGATACCGTATTTCAAGAAATCATAAAAGAAAATTGCCAGGTCTGTCTATAAGAACCAAAGGTTGGGGGGCAGAGTCAAGATGGCAGAGTAGAAACAGCACTTCCACAGAGCTCCAGCCCACACCACTTCAAAATTATGTAAAAGGGGGACTCTGAACGACCTCTGGAGCTCCAGAACCCACAAAATGACAGAGAAGCTGACCTCCCACTGAGGAATGCCTAGCAGCCCATCAGGGAGCAGCCAGCACAGCGCTCTGGGAGCCAAGCCCAGGCCCACGTGAGTCAGAGGTTTTAGCCCCAGGGCAGCTGGACCAGCAGCTGGCTGGAGGGATCCCAGAACACCAGCAGCTGTGGCGTTTCCAGAATTATCAACACATAGATGCCTAGGACAAAGTGAGAGGTCAGTGCCCTATGGACTTTGGGACTGGTTGGGAGAGTGCAGTCAGCTTCTTCCCATGGGGGTGAGAAGCCACTGAGGAGCCAGCACAGCTTGCACCACGTTGCAGCTTCAGCTCTTGACCTGCGAACCGTAGGGGGATCCAGCGATCAGTCTTGGGGGGTAATTGCTCTTCCTTTACCCTTCTTGGATCTGGACTGTGGTCTGAGGTGGAGGTGTGTGACCTCTTGGGGTGTGTGACCAGCCTGCCAGAGTGTGTGGAGGCTTCACAGAGGCCACCCAACTAATACCTCAGGCAGTTGAGAAAACCCCAACATTTGGGACAGCTGGCTGGTGGCTAAAAGCACAAAAGTCAAGTAATTGAGTGAACATGCCTAGGGAAAGGAAACAAAATAAACAGAAAAATTCAACATTAGACTCCTATTTTGGGGGCAAAGAGGATCAAAGCATGGAACAGGAAGAAGACTGTGAGATCAGAAATCCTGCACCAAAAGCCCCAAATGAAAATACAAGCTGGTTACAGGCCATAGAGGACCTTAAGAAGCAGATAAGAGAAGTGGGGAAAAAATTGGGAAGAGAAATGAGAAAGATGCAAGAAAAGTATGAAATGACAGTCAACAGCCTAACTGAGGAAATAGACTAACTCAAAATAGACGTTAAAAATAGACTAACTCAAATGGCAAAAGAGGCTCAAAAAGGCAATGAGGAGAAGAATGCCTTAAAAAGCCTAATTTGCCAGATGGAAAAAGAATTTCAAAAGCTCACTGAGGAGAATCATTCCTTCAGAATTAGACTGGAGCAAATGGAAGCTAGTGACTTTATGAGAAATCAAGATGCTATTGAGCAGATCCAAACAAATGAAATAATAGAAGGCAATGTGAAATATCTCATGGGAAAAACCACTGACCTGGAAAATAGATCAAGGAGAGACAATCTAAAAATTATTGGACTACCTGAAAACCATGATCAAAGAAAGAATCTAGAAACCATCCTTCAAGAAATTCTCAAGGAAAACTGCCCTGATGTTTTAGAACCAGAGGGCAAAACAGAGGTTGAAAGAATCCACCAATAACCTCCTGAAAAAGATCCCAAAAAGAAAACTCCTAGGAATATTGTAGCCAGGTTCCAGAATCCTCAGATAAAGGAGAGAATATTACAAGCAGCCAGAAAGAATCAATTTCAATATTGTGGAAACACAATAAGGATAACACAGGATCTGGCAGTTTCTACACTTAGGGATTGAAGGGCATGGAATGATGTTCCAGAGGGCAATGGAGCTGGGATTAAAACCAAGAATCACTACCCAGCAAAACTGAGTATCTTGTTTCAGGGGAAAATATGGTCATTCAGTGGAATAGAGGACTGTCAAGCATTCTTGAGGAAAAAACCAGAGTTGAATAGAAAATTTGACATTCAGATATAAGAAGCAAGTGATGCTTGAAAAGGTAAACTGGGAAAAGAAATCATTATGAACTTTTCAAAGTTGAATTATTTACATTCCTACAGGGAAAAATGATAATTGTAACTGATGAAACTTTTCTCAGTATGAAAATAGTTGAAGAAGGGTATATATATGGGCATATGAATACATATGTGAATGAGTGTATATATGTTTTCAGGTATACATAGATAGAGGGCACAGGTCAAATTTAATAGGAAGGTATGATACTTAAAAGGTGAAATTAAGAGGTGAGAGAGGAATATAATGAGGGGAGACAGGGAGAGACAGAATGGGGTGAACTATCTCATATAGAAGAAGCAAGGGAAAATGGTTACAAGGGAGGGGAAGAACAGGAAGGCAAAAAGGCAAAACCTTATCCTCATTGAATTTCGATCAGGGAGAGAATGACATACATACTAAATAGGATTTCTCACCCTACAGGAGAATAAGGGAGAAGGGGATGAGAGGAGGGTTAATGGAAGGGAGGGCAGGCTGGGGTGGGGGGAGTTGGAAGCACCCACTTTTGAAAAGGGACAGGACCAAAGTGGGGAGTGGACCAGGTGGGAGGTGGGATAGAAGGGAGGGAAATATAGTCAGTCTTTCACAATATATCCACTTAGGGAAATTTTTTGCATAGCTATACATATATAGTATATACTGAGTTGCTTATGTTCCTTTTAAAACCAAAATTTAAAAATATATATAAATATTATGTTTAATACTATAATTGGGAGATAAGATGTTCAGGCATCGGGGCACAAGAATTTACCTTGCCCTACTGGAAAAGTCTGAAGGCGGTATAGGAGAGGAGATGGAAGAGAGCAGATTGGATGAGGGGATATCCTGTGGGACTGCTATTCTGGGGTGCTGAGTAGGGGAAAAATGGGGAAAAAATTATAACTCAAAATCTGACAGAAATGAATGATGCAAACCAGAAGTTAATAAAGAATTTGGGGGGAAAAAAGAACCAAAGGTTCAAACTGAAACTAGAATGAAAAAAATCCTAAAGTGAAAATTCACAGTCAAGAATGTTGTGCCCAGAATCGAGAGCTTTCAATGCAATATTGTGAACAGCCAGAAGGAAAGAATCTAAGGACCAAGAAACCATAATCAGGAATATGCAAAACTATTACAACTACCATAAGGATGAGGAAGAACTCTGAATACAATATTTCACAAATTAAAAGAGAAAGACATATAAGCAAAATAACTTACATTGCAAAACTGACTATAATCCTACAAGGGAAAGGGTATCTTTAATGGAATATAGGAGACTTTCAAGCATTCCTGATGAAAAGACTAGACTGGGCAGATTTTTGAAACACAAATACAGAGAAACCTAGAAAAGTAAAAATATCTGAGTAATTAGAAGGTGCTAAATGATGAAGTGCTTACATTCTAACAGAGAAGAAACAAACATTTCTTCAAAATCCCACTGTCTTTAAGTATAATAAATGGGAGTCAGGTAACATACAAATAAATACAGGAACTGGATGTAATAATTTTAAGGAATGAGGAAAGATGGAGGATGAGGGGAGAGAAACTTAGTACTTTTACAGAATTGTAGCACAGAGAAGTGGAATATACAGAAATAGCTTCAGGGGTGGCTAGGTGGCACAGTGAATAGACCATTGACCCTGGAGACAGGAGGCTCTAAGTTCAAATCCGACCATAGACACTTAACACTAGCCATGTAACCCTGGGCAAGTCACTTAACCCCAAATGCCCTGCTTTCCCCCCTCCAAAAAGCGGGGAAAAAAATAGCTTCAGACAAAATAGAACACCCATTTATTTAGGTTATTTTAAAGTATTAAAAAGCATAGGAATAAATGAACCATTCCTTAACATGATCTCTCCCTAAAACCAAGAGCAAGCTAGAGGCATGGGGCTAAGATTAGGAGTAAGGCAAGGATGTCCATTGTCATCATTAATAGATGGTTCTACTTCTAGAAATGCTACATATAGCATTGACAAGAAAAATAAATTGAGAGAATTTCATAATAAATTGAAAAGACTTGCAGTAATTTATGCTTCACACTGCCTGGCAGAGATGATATAATAGAGGTGCAAAATGTTTCATTTTCAGACCAACTAATGTGTGGATTTTTTTTGATTGACTACACTTATTTATTCCAAAGGACAGCTTTTTTTTTTTTGCAGATGAGAATTATGAGGGAGCAAAGTGAAAGCAAAATAAAAGAAAAAAAAGGGCATCAATACCGTATCTGAAAGATACATAGAAGAAAGCAGAAAAAAAATTCAGAAGGGGACACTGACAATCATGGCAGTGTGGGCCCTGAATAACATGTTTGATATATTCTTTAAAAAAACAAGATGTATGTAGTGGAGATTCTTGGTATTACATATAGTCCTTGTGTTATTTCAAAATTTTTGCTTTTTTGTTTTAATTTTTTTTAACTACTTAAAAAAAAAATCACAGCCACTGTCTTCCAAAGGTACTCTTTGCTTTCATTTTATTTCATTTCACCCACTTCTTCCTTCTCCTGGTCAAAATGAAGTCCAGAATAATTTCCCTCATAATTACCACAGCATTTTAAGAATACTCATTATCAGTAATGAATTTCAAGAAGGTAGTGATTTCTTGAATGTTTTTACAGTTTTTAAATTCTTTTTTACCATAATTAAAAGTACATTTTCATTGTCAAATAATTGTATCCCTTTCTTTCATTTTCTGTCATTACCTCTGAGCATAATTTCAAACTTGCATAACATCTCTTCACATAATATATATTTACTAAGTCTGACATTGTTGCATTAGACTGAACATGTATGGGTCTTTTAAAATTTCTCATGCGTCTAATTTTCTAAACCTTTAATTAGTTCTGCTTTTCTCTGAACTATTTCCAGCTTATTCTTCTTTAAAGCATGGTATTTAAAGTAAATGTAGTTCAATCAAACAGAGACCTGCCCACTGCTAACTAAAATACAGTAATTGCTTTTCCTGCTTCTATTTTTTTGTACCTCTTATCTTAATATAATCTATTAGACATATTTTCTTTTGTGCTGACAAAAGAAGTACTAATATAATCTCATACTCCCTAAAAGAATTGGGTTATACTTTAGCCTTGAATCATGATTAATCTGTGGTTACTTTAGGATTTCCATATTTGATATTTTTGTTAGACTTGAGTTGGCAGAATCTCCTCCAAAAACAGATTAACATGTTTATGTGTATTTGGAATCAGAGGACATGGTTTCAAATGCCAGCTCTGTTACTACCTGTGTGACGTAAATCAATTCACCTCTGGGCCTTAGTCTTCAATCAGTAAAATGAGGTATCTGGAACAGATAACTCTTACCTCAGATGATCCACACCTTGAATGAAATGTTATTTTTCCTTTCACCAAACTGTAATCAGCATTCTGTAAATTCCATCCATTTATCCTAGCTCATCCTTCTAAAACTTTAGCAGAACATGTCTAATTCCTCTTCCACATGACAAACCTTCAAATATAGGATTATTATATTCTTCTCATATTCATTCACCAGATTAGATATCACCAATTCCTTTAACTGATCATTATGACCAGCTTTCCAATGCCCTAAGCATCTCATTTGCCCTCTTCTGGTGATCTCTGGATTATCAAGTACTTGGAGAAATAAATCTGAGTCTATGTAGAAATGATAATTAAGCCATAAAGTTCAGAGAAGTCATAAAGTTCAGAGAAAATGGCTTGGGATGGAGCCCTGTGGTAAACTCACAGAAAGGAGGCAGGATATGCATATTAATCTAGCAAAGGACACTGAGAAGCAGTCAGACAGGAAGAATACTGAGAGAAAACCATGTCATGAAAATCCTGAGGAGAAGGAATGGCAAACAGTGTTGAAATGATGCAGAGAGATTAGGATGGATAACAACTTAGGAAAAGGCCATTGGGTTTGGGAATCAAAAGATCATGGGTAACTTTGGAGGGAGTAGTTTAAGTTATGGATGAAGCTAGAAGCCATGATGCAAGTAGGTGAGAGGAGAAAAGGTAAAGACTGCAAGTATAGATAGCTTTTTCTAGGAGGTTGGCTGTGAAAGACAAGAAAAACATAGTAGGATAACTTGAGGGGATGGTTTACTCAAAGATGGGGGAGATTTATAATTTATTTATAATCAAGGGGGAAGGAACCAGTACATAAGGACAAGTTGAAGATGGGAGTGGGGGAGGAAGAAGCAGAAGAGATGAGTAAGAAGGCATTATGCCAGAGGAAATAAAAGGGGATGACATGCAAGGGTTCAAGCCTTTGTAAGGAAAACTAAAGGAGTGCTGCCCCCTCAGAAACGTGAGTAAAATAAAAAATGGAAGACGACATCAAAGGGTTTTGAACTGTGTTAAGAGTAAGGGGAAAGAGGGAACTCATAGGAAATGACCTCTATTTTCTCAGTAAAAATTGAAATTAGGTTCCATACTGAGAGTTTGGGGTGAAGAGAGTATGGAAAGCTTCAAAGAATATTTGTGAGAGCTTTTCTGCGGAATGGGATAAAGAATTTAGGAACACAAAGATTGTCTTGCTACAGTGAGGACTCAGTTTAGATAGCAGAACAGGATCAGAGAAGAGGGACGGTAGAAATAAATCAGGTTTGGGATTTGGCAAGGTTGAAGATGATTTCAAGGGGAAAAGGGATTTCAAAGAAAAGGGCAGTGTAAGGAACAGGAAGGCCAGGGTGTTTGATTAAACATTAATGGGTATATTTAAGTCCTCTAAGGGCAGGTTTTCAGGTACATAGGAAGACTAAGCTAGGTATAGACCCCCTTGAGAAAAAAGGATAATGGAATAAATAACTACCACTAAATTTGGATTCAGTAACATTTGAATGAGGGTGTTTGCCTCCGTTTCTTCATCTATAAAATGAGCTGGAGAAGGAAAAGGCAAACCACTCCAATATCTCTGTCAAGAAATCCCAAAAGGGGTCCCAAAGAAATGACTAAAAAACAGCAACAACTACTACAGAGGCATCTATCAAATTCTGTGACTCTGCCTAGGAGTCGAATATACAAAAATGGTTGGATTTAGCTTCAGATAAAGATAGCTTCAGTCTACGAAGCACAAGGGTTATATTTGGAAGCAGCACTCGTTTGGCAGTTCTGAACGTTTTTTTCCCTTCTGCCCTTTCAATAACCTTCTGTTATTTTGTGTTGGATGGAGATGATTTATGATATTGAATAAACAGTGAAAATTATTTTGGAAATAAATAAGATGCTCTAATTCACTGTTTAGTTCTCATCAATTATTCCTATGAAGCTTTCAGAAACTCTTCCTTGTTGAAGCAGCTTAGTATAATTGATAGTGACACAGGAAAAAAATCTTCTCTAAAGGGAGTTGTTGGTTTCACTAATCCAGAATAGTTTTTTTCTCCTTTGTCCATCCTTGTAGATAGACCTTGCTATTTCCTTCACCATTACCTTTTATTTTTAAAAATCTATAAAAGGAGGTGTGATCATACGAATAAATTCAGTAGTTACTGACATCATTGTGTTGGATTTCAAAAAAAAAGGTCCAAGTTCCTTCAGTTTACTAATATCTCCCTGATGCTATTCACACTCTGCTCACATATAGTCCACAATATCTTTGTAGAAGAGCATAAGAAATATTAAGTGCCATAATTCAATGTACATGTCTGTTGCATTTGTAAGCCCTCCAGTGGTCAAAAGAATACTTGGAAAAAAAATCTCTAGTAACACTTTGATGACTTATGGTCAGTCTTTAAATTAATAGATATTTTCAATCTCAAAAACATTGTTTTAATTAAAATCTTAGGGAATTCTAGAATTTTAAAAGTGGAAATGATCTAGCAAAACATCTAGTATAATCAATCCCCTTATTTGAAATGTAAGTCACATTGGGGGACTCAGTATCCATACATCTGAGGGGTTTCAACTAGATGAATTTTAAGATTTCTTCCAACTCTAAAATTGTGATTTCCTAAAACTGGAGGACAGAAAACTGGTGATATGATGAAAGTTCCCCTTCTATGTGTTCACCTGTCATCTCATATTTTCCTTAAGTCAAAAAGAGAACTTTTTTTCTGACCAAGGCCAAATCTTCTCAAGAACTCACACTTCTGATCTCATCCCATCTCCAGGAGCATTCTCTCTTGTTTGGCTCCTTATCTGCCTTCTACAAACATAAACACAGCAGTCTCTTTAAAAATCTTCACTCATGGGGAGACTAGGTGGCACAGTGAATAGAGCACCAGAGAATCTGAGTTCAAATCCTGCCTCAGATACTTAACACTTACTAGCCATCTGATTTTGGGCAAGCCACTTAATCCCAATTGCCCCTTCAAAAGGCAAAACAACAAACAAACTTCACTCAGCCTTGTTTCCTGCTCTAGTAATCATACTTTACCTTATTTTTTCTTGCTAGAGTCTACGTTTACTACTTCCACTTTACCACTTCTCCATTAATTCTTCAACCTCTTGCTCTAGCTTTTGGCCTGTCCAAAATGGCTTTTGGATTACCAGTGGTCTCAGCTGCACAATCTGATAGCTCTTTGAGTAGTCTCTACTTGACACTAGACACTGTGTACCACCTTCCTTTCTTGGATGTTATCTCCATTTAGCTTACCTAAGACTACATTTATCTCTTATTTACCAGTCTCCTTTGTTGAACAATCATCTATCTCTGGTCCTCTAATCCTGAGAAACACTCAAAGCCCCCTACTGGGCCCTTTTCTCTTCTGTCACATTACTTTTCCATTGGTGATCTCATCAACTTCTAAGAGTTCATCATCTCTTTGAACCTCAAGCCTAGGTCCCAGCTCTAACTCCTTATTCCACATTACCAGTTGCACGCTGGAGACATCCTATGAAATGTCTCCCTCTGAATCTCAAACATTTCTTGAACGGAAGTCATTATATTTCCCCCAATTTGTCCTCTACAGTTCTCTATTTCTATTTAAGCCACCACCTTCGTTCCAGAGAACACAGGAAAGAATTGGGGAGAGTCAAGATGGTGGAAAGAGAAGATGCATATGTCTAGCTCACCTGTCTCATATCCTCAAGAAAATAACGAGTCATTTTTTGAGCACAGGGGGCTTAAGGAGACAGTGAAGTCTGTGGATACTGGATATATGGTCTAAACAGGGATATGCAGTGGTGGGGATATGTTACCATCCCTGGACTAAAAGTGGACTGAAAAAAGGCACCAGAGCAGGAAGCACCAGAGTATAAAGAGATCCCAAGGGATCCCTGAACTCTAGCACCGAGTGCATGAATAACTTCCATCTGGCATCTCAGTTGTCCCCTACCCAGTTCCAGGCCAAAGAACAGTTGTGGTGGTGTACTGAATAAGCATTAGAAACAAACAGTAGTTTTGTGGTGCCGATTATAGGAGCACAGTGCAGCATCTCAAACTAAACAGGAACTGGTAATTTAGTTGCTTTGAACTTGCAGAATGTCATGGAGGGCTAATAATAGTGGCTGAGTCCAGCAGCAGTCTACTGAACCTTCCAATCAAAGACAAACTGACAATTCTGACAACCAACGAAACCTAGGCCAGGTACTTGAAGAAATCAGACCAGAAGGGCAGTGAGCAGATCTACCTCCATATCACATCACTTTGGGAGCATCAGAGCTGTGAAAGCAGCAGCAGAACATGAGGACACTCAGGCCAAAAATACTTCCCAGAAGTCTGCATAGACTAACACTATCCTACAAGCAAACCTCAAAGAAAAATGCAGGTTGGACACAAGCAGAAAATTCTGAGAAGAGCTATTTTTAAAAATTACTTTAAAAGCCAAATGAAGGGGCGGCTAGGTGGCGCAGTGAATAGAGCGCCGGCCCTGGAATCAGAAGGACCCGAGTTCAGAGCCGGCCTCAGACACTTAATCCACACAGACAAAAACCTAGCAGTGTAACCTTGGGCAAGTTACTTAACCCCAATTGCCCTAAAGGGGCGGCTAGGTGGCGCAGTGAGTAAGAGCGCCGGCCTCGGAGTTGGGATGACCCGAGATCAGATCCGGCCTCAGAAAATGAGCACCCACGCATAAATAATGACTAGCCGTGTAACCTTGAGCAAGTTACTTAACCCCAATTGCTTTAAAAAGAAAAAA